>CAUYSK010073516.1:0-24814 GCA_963575035.1 Avahi laniger | reverse complement strand
TGTCCCTAAAAGTGAAGGTTACTAGACTCACCCTAGGAAACTTAACAACAGGCCTTAAAGAGATCAAGCTGATCTGCATGTTACTTGTTTATCAGAACAAAACCCAGTGCTCTTTAAAGGAAGATAAAAGAAATTGAGATAGTAACATAATCGTCACAATGGCCAGCATCTAATAAAAATTACAAGACAAAAATCAATAAAATTTGACTCTAACCAAGAGAAATCAGTCAGTAGAAACATACTCAAAAGTAACAGAGATGAACCTCAGACACAGGCTGGCAGGAGGATCCCTTGAGCCCAGGAGTTCGAGGCTGTAGTGAGATGTGATTGTGCCATAGCACTCTAACCTGGGCAATACAGAGACCTTGTCTCTAAAAAGAATCAAATTAAATTTAAAAAAAAAAAATACACAACAAGACATACCATATAAAATTGCCAAAAACCAGTAGTAAAATCTTAAAAACAGGCCAAAGGAAAAGAGGCATATTATATGCCAGTGAAAAAAGATAAGAATGATTTCAGACTTGTTAAAAACTATGTAAGCCCAAAGTCTGGAACATCTATATAGTGTTGAAAGAAAAACATGTCAACTTAGAATTATATATCTAACAGAAATAGTCTGCAAATTGTAGGCAATATGAATAATTTTTGAGAGAAAAAGTTTGATTTAGCAGAATCATACTACAGGTTAAAGGAAGTTCTCAGGCAAAAGAAAAATGATACCAGATGGAACCTTGCATCTACATAAAGGAATGAAGAATGTTGGAGAAAACATGGATTTGGGGAAGTTTCTCCCAGCCTTACACAGTGATTCAGAAAATCAGCATAGTGATAGAAACTTAAAAACTCATGTGTCCTAACACTTTACCTGCAGGCAGCCAAATAATTAAAACCTCCTAAAAGAGAATTATGAATAGCCATGTAATTGAAATTGGTTATTAATTTAGTATTTGCCTTTTCTCCTGTAGGATGTATAATCTATAGGCCTTGAATTGTTTTTCTGTGTCCTATATTATCATCATGTAACTTTTTTTATGTACATAGAAAAGTTAATTTTCCTTATGAATTCTTTTATTTTTGTGAGTAGAAATGTATTTATATTTTTCATCATTAATAAAATTCCTAAATAATTTTAAGCATCTAAAAGACAGTTCCTGCTGCCTGTTAATCAAAATTGAATTTCACAATTTAGATTACAGTATCTTTTAACTATTTTTAGCAAATGCCTGGAAAATGTTTTGAGAAAAATAGGAAATGTTTGTTTCTCTTCTTGGGGGCCTACAAATTATTTCCATAATTAAGATGCTGTAAAATTATTTTTAGATATACCACCATCCAGCATAGCAGTTCAACTCTTAGTGTGAGATATATTTTTTCACAAAATTAAGTTCAGAGCTGAATGCTTTAAGCATTTGGCGCAAAGAAAGCCAATGAAAAATAATTTTAGGTTGCTTGAATGACCTTAGTTCCCTTCTATAGAGGTAAATATCAGTCTCACTATGCTTTGTTTTTTATTGTACTGTTTCATCCCTTTCCTTTTCTAGAAATCTTGGTTTTCCCTCCACTTGTGCACACATTCTTTCCTCACTTATGTGTTTCTTAATTAATACCCTATTGGAATGCAGCAAGCATTGGATTGACTATTCTAGTACTGCATGCCAGGAGGTATTTCATTATAGAATAAGTATGTTACAATTGTTACTGTAATTTTTATTCTAATGTTAAATAATTATCAATATTTTATATTAAACAAGGCTTTTTAATAAATTGTGGATTCTTAAGACAAAATATTATAAGGATTATTGTGACTCTTCATACCAGATTAGAATGCGAACAGCTGCAGTCAAAGGGAATGGTGAGCTGGAAGAGCACTGAAAACAGAACTATAGAATTTTTGAGGAGGTGTAACTATAAATCTTACACAAGGATTGTTTGAACTTCTGACACTGTAAAGTACTTAGGATAATGGCCATAATCTATGCAGCTCACTAGCAAATGGTGCCTATATATTTATAGTGTCTCTGTGTACGTGTATGTGGGTGCATAAATAATAGTTTGAAAGAGGACATCTAAACCAGTTATACTGTTAAGACAAAAGCTATTATCTTAACAAATAAATGCGTAGCCCTCACTCACCTGCTGCCTGGGCTCTAATAAGCAATAGGGGAAGGAGGAAAAAAAAAAACTGTTAAAACTACCATGGTCTTTTCTTAAGAACAAGTACTGAACAAACACAATATGGCAATATTAAAATTTTCTTACGAAAACGGTATATTTATGAAGAGAAGAAAAGTAGAAAACTAAAATAAACATTTTAATTCAACGAAAGTATTGACATTTGAAACTTAAGATTCTTTTTTATATGACAGTCTTTCAGATTAATCTGCACTATTCACCGTAGTAACAGGATTGCAGATTTGTTTCAGTGTTTTGATAAAAAGTGGTATTACAGAATCAAGTTTTTATGGATATTCTTCCACTGACCTTTTCCTAGGTCTTTAGTGGCTTTGTCATTAATACTGTCCATGCTCCTCTTCAAACCTGCTCCGATTTACATCCTGGATGAGGTAGATGCAGCCTTGGATCTTTCTCATACCCAGAATATTGGACAGATGCTGCGTACTCACTTCACACATTCTCAGGTAAGACTAGAAAAAAGTTCTGGTGATAGTTTAAATAAGATACTTAGGATTCAAGACTATTAAAGCATTATATATCTATTTAAATAAACATACGTTCAAATGGGTATCAAAGGAAAAAGGATTCAGTCTTCTTTTAAAGGAAGAGCCAGGCGTTAAAAATGTTGATTGAAACATGAGAGAGAATCTAATTTGATCATAATTTAGAATTGATTTAGGGTAAATATTGTTTTCTCTAGCTAGCTGCCATGAAGATGTACAATTAAAACTGTTTTAGGGACATAGGTGAGGTTATCAGACAATCACGCGGGACTTGATAGGGGAACTTTGTCCTGGCTAAAAAGTACAAACAAGCCTCTTGAAACTAGGAACAGTTTGTTATTATTGTACTATGACTGTAGGAACCGGGACTGCCAAATATAGCTGCATAACTTATGCATGGTATAACTCTGGGGGCTCCATTCATCCTGCTTATCAGATTGTGTATTCATTATGGCAGTTTTTTGGCAGATAACATTGAAGGTGGTGCCTTTTCTTAATTATGTAAAGGTTCCATTTGGGCTAGTGATAGTGCTGTAGGAACTTGAAACCTTCTTTGACATTAAAATATAGCAAGGAAATATTTCACCAGGTCTGTTAGAGCTAGCAACAAAACAGTGAGTGAATGCCAGCTACAAAAGATAGTAACGAGCAGTCAGTCAACCACCAGGAAATAGTCAACCCGCGTAAGAAAGATCTCAAGATAAAATTAAGAGACATCTAAAACCAAATAATGAAAAGCTAGCATTTATTTAGGTGCCTAATATCATAACTGTTTAAAGAAATAACAAAATCAAAATAATTTCCAGACAATTCCCATCCCCAGTATAAAGGATTAAACTTCTTTAATAATATAATTTTTTTTATGTTTTTTCTTTTTCTCTAAAGTTCATTGTGGTGTCGCTAAAAGAAGGTATGTTTAACAATGCAAACGTTCTTTTCAAAACCAAGTTTGTGGATGGTGTTTCTACAGTAGCCAGATTTACACAATGTCAAAATGGAAAGATTCCAAAGGAAACAAAATCCAAGGCAAAAGGACCCAAAGGAGCACATGCGGAAGTTTAAACTACAAATTTACTCCTTCACCTTGACCTGTTTCTTCAACATAGACTTTGAAGAACTTGAAATATCTAATTTGTTTATATAAGAAAATTAATGTTATTTTGTTACTTAACCCATATTTTCTCTTCCTTTCTGTAATCACTTATAAATGAACATAGATTCCTCATCTCTTAATTAGTGTAACTATGGTCCAATTACTGTGGTTGTGATTTTATGTATATCATCAAAATGTTTTTTCTTATGCATGTCTTTTATAAATTAGGAATCCTGAGATAATGTGGTTGGTGATAAATTCTGTATGTAAAAGCAAATAGAAACAGATGAAATTAAATTATAGAATAAGTATAGCTGATAGTCAGCTTTTAATTCCTAAGGCAATATTAATGTGTTTTTTTTACTGCTAATAAAGTCATTCATGTAAGGAAGAATTATAAAGCAAGTAAGTGGACCAGCAATGGAAACACAAAGAAAGCTGTTATGCAGGCACTGAGCTATTTGAGGCTAGTTCCTAGAGCATACAATTCCAGGTCCCTGATTTAGACTGAGATGGAAAACAGATCTTGAAATATTTTTTCATTTTAATGATGTTTGAATATCATGTTTCTATATGCTTAATTGGTCTTTGCAGCCTTTTTTGTTTTAAGCCTTATGAACATTTTAATTGAAGCTTGGAGGGGGAGGTATGTTGTATTGTGCTTATCTTTTGCAAGTTTATCTGAAGTCTAATATTTTCAAAGATTCTTGTCAGCCTTTTCATAATCCAATCAGTAACAGCCTGTTAGTGAGTGAGAATGTAGGAGCCAGAAGACTAAATCGAATTTATCTTTTTCCTTGAGCCTGATAAATATATAAATAGATCCATCTGTTCCACCAAAATAACTCAAAAGTTTGATGATGATTATAATTCTTAGGGTCTTCTGCTTTTCAGTTCAGAGGGTTGAAATTCCTTTAGAACTTGAAAGATGGAGCTAAGAAACACCGTAAGAATACTATTTATATTAGTATCTCTAGATACATCAACAGAACATTGTCTCCAAACTGAATCCTAAAAGCTCTGACATGATCTAATCTGATTTTCAGTGTTTTTGTTTTGTCCCCCATCTCTTCCTGATATTTGAGTCTTAGTTCCTGAGTGTTATTATCTTACTTTCCCAGATAGATGCTCATACTCCTTGGCCTGGGTTTGACATTTCTCATCCTTCATTCTCCATACCTATCTGAGATGTCAGAACATACCCAAGGAATTGATATTATGGGACACACTGGAAAGGATTGAATCTGGAATTAGTTGTGTCCACTTTTGGAGGGAAAATGCTATCAATACTGAGTTTCAGGAAGTCCAATATCACAGGCATACAAAGTTTGTTTCCATTCAAATGTATTGCAAACACTTTGCCAAAACAGTGTATAAATTCACACTGTCACCAATAAAGTACAGTATACCATTTGACCACAAACTATTCAGTACTGGCTGCTAATTTTAATATTTCTGATTTAATAGCTATAAAATGGTACTTCATTGCTCTTTTAGCCAGCATTTTTAAAAGACTTTGTGAGGTTGAATATTTTGGCTATATACTAATTTTCTTCTTCCTCTGATACAAATTTTCTGTTTGTGTGCTTGCTTTCCTAATTTTTGTCTTATATATAATCTTGTTCCTTGAAAATCCTCAAAGACATATTAAAATTTTGTTAGTAATGCCATTGTTATTTTTTGATTAGAGGGACATTTATTTCACACATCTGCAGTAATGTGAGTTAATTAACATTTAGCAAGGTTTTTCTATATATCAGACACTGTTCTCATTTGTGTGTTTTCACATTGAATCTTCACAGTAACCCAGTGAGGTAAATACGGTTATCAGCATTATGTAATTGAGGAAATTGTGTTGAGCAGAGAAGTTAGGAAACTTGGGTAGGGTGATAATACAGTTAGTGAGTGGCAGAGCCAATATGCAAATCTTGACAGTTACCTATGTTACCTCACTGACAGCCTAAACATTTGCAATTATTGTACAAAATAAATTTAAGCCATGCCTGTATGAGCAATGTGAATATTATCATCAAGAACAACCTCTAAAACATTTGAAGAGAGGATTTGTATTGTTTTTGGCGTTTCAAGTAAGCAAACTGCGAATGCACAGCAAAGACATGGTGGAATAATCTACCAGGCCAACACTCCCACAGATAACAAATACAGATTCTGGGCACAATACCAGAAACCACTACCCAAGAGCTCTGGAAACTGAAGAAAAAGCAGGAAAATTTTGGATGGGCTATGAATTTGGAGGAGGAGACAGGCACAAGCTAGATTGAATGCTCTTAACACCTTTGATCTAAGTGTTAGCTATAGTCCTGACGCAACTGTAGGACAGCTAAAACTGCAACAGAAAGCCCACTGTCTATCTGGCCTGGACAAATGAAGAATAAGGTCTGGTATAACCAGCTTCTAGATAGTAAGGGAGAAATCTCAGAAGGGGGAGCTAGAGAAGAGGGTCCTCAGATTTACAGAAGAACTCAGCCTATTGACCCCTGCACTATGCAAACAGAACAAGTCAAAGATAAAGCCAGATTACCCATTGAATTAGTAAGAACAGACTTTAATCAGTACTATATTACACTATTGCAATAAGAAGAGTCCAGCATAAACTGAACTTGAACTGACTGGGTGTTTTAAAGGGAGGATGAGAGAATAGGTAGGGGTGAGTGGGGGCTCAGTAGAGTCAGGAAAGTATTATTAATAAATGGGAAAGGGAAGGTCGGTCCATGTGAAATCCAGTTGGGTTTGTTAACTGGTTCTTATCCTCAAGCTAGGTTCTCATCCTCATGCATAGACTGGGACACAGGGACTGTGTCTTTAGGTGTTGGCTGGAACAAAGAGTAAATTCTTTTAGCAAACTTGAATTTTCTCAGACAAGCACTTAAGGGGCTAGGCTTATCCTAGGGATGTGACCTCGAGTTGTTAAAAGCAATGTCCGTGTTTTCTAAGTCTTTACAGACAAAGGTTTAGGGCTAGTAGAGAAAGGGCTCAGGGGAGCCTGGCTAGAGTTTAGTCAAAGGGAATCTATCAAACAGACAAGTAGTTTACAGTTTAGCCTAATGCAATTGAATCGTAATTTGAACTGCCACCGCAGGGCAGTTCTTCAGGTGGCCTTGGACCAACCCACTTCTCCCCACTTTCTCACTTGTAGTTGTCAAAAAGAACCATAGAATGCGCTGGGAATGCAAACTCTTTAGAGGAGGGGCTGATAGGAACTGCCCAGGTGATGTTCTAGTCCCATCCCCATTCCCTAAGACAGGGTTTCCTTCAACACTTTAGCCCAGCATGTCCCGTGTGCCTGGGTATAAAACCTACACAGGCTGCTTTCCAGCCTACTCAGCTGTGGTGCAAGTAGGACACATGCAGTGAGGACTCCCGTCTGCCCTGGGCAGTTTCCCTGAACTTTGGGGGACTGGCTTGCCATGGATCCTAGGCTTCTGTTGTCCCTCGCTGCCTATCTGTAAGTAATAAATCTGCTTTGTGTAATTTGTTGTATATGAGTGTTCTGCCTCACCAGACTCAGGAAAACCTTCACAAAAACTCACGCAATGAGCAACGTTCAGGCTGACACAACCATGGCTTTTTGATCATGCCAGCAGGGCAATATTCCTCAGTCTCTGGCCCAGGATGGAGATGGAAGTCCCAAGGCACAGGGATTGGACATGCAACTGGATATTTTATGAGGAAAAAGGAGTGAAAAGTGGTTGGACCCACCACAGATAGGGAGTTAGCTGCATGGATGGTGGCAGAGAGAAAGGAATGGAAACAGCACAGCACACAATCCCCTTGTTGGACACTGTCTCTGGCCCATGCCCAGGACCAGAGAGCTCAGAAAGTGGGTACTACTCAGAGGGACACCACACTAAATGGAGAACAGAAAGTTAAGGTGGTAATTAAAAACCTGCTTACAGATAAGAATGTTACAAACCACCATGTTACAATGTACCGGCCCAGTTTGGCTGGTCAGAAAGCCTTTGAGGCATGGAGACCAACAACTGCCAGAGGCAGAATGCCAACACCACATGGGCAGGAAACGAAAGAAGTATTCCAGATAATATCAAGCGAAAATGGTCGGTCTTGGCAGCACCCACTCAGAAAGGAGGCCCAATAGCTGGGGGGCCTCTTGGGTACTCAACACAGCATATACCCAACGTGGGTGTTCTTTTGGCTCCCTTAGTCATGGTAAGGTGACCGACAAAGCTGCCAACTTTGAACAGGGCCCTTTGCAGCAGAAGGCCTTAGAAGTCATTTAACAAGATGTGGCCCAAGCACTGCTTTTAAAACTTTTAGAGCCTGCTAACCCTATGCAATGATGTGTATCCATAACCTCCGTGCTTGCTAAATGGTATCTGTGGCAACAGAAAATTGCCCCTGGGGTACACATGTCAGATTGTTGGCAAGTTGCCTGAGGCAACCCCCAAATAGATCCCTTTTGAGTAATAACATGTCTCTTGCTATTGTGTACTCGTGGAGGCTGAACATCTTAAGGCCAGATGGCTACTTGAACTGCCCATTCTTGGATGCTTACAAACCCTACCAATAAACCTGGCCAAACTCAACAGAGCTCAATTATCGAATGGAATTGGTACATTCAAGACAGGGCCCAGCCAGAACCCCAAAGGATCAGAAGGCTCCATGAAGAAAGCTTACCAGAAGGTACCAAGTGATCCCAAGTGGATGCTTTAGTACTTGGGGTTACCTGTGGCCCAAGATTCAAAAACTTTCATAGTGAACATATATATACGCACACACACACACATCCCATATTTTCTTTATATCTGGATTGTCTCCAGTTTTTTGCTAATATGAATAACTGCCATAGACATCTGTGGCTGGCCAGGAACATCTGATCCCTCCATTCTGGTGGGTGATTTCATCAGAAATGTCAAGTTTGTCAAGGACATGACCTCCCTTCCTGGCCTGGAAGACCGAGGCCAAAAGGTCTGAGTCAATCAACAAGGGCAGTGGGGCTGCAGAAGTAGCAGCCTCAGGATAGACAAACGGGATCCCTATACCCACCTAGCCCAACCCCTATCCTGCAGATAGGGAACCTGAGAGATCTGGATGGGTGGAGGTGAGGCACTAACCTGTCGATAAGTTTTTTACGTGAGGATGAAGCATCAGAGGTCTGGAAGCATAATACCTTGCTTAGGACCTCCCAAGCTGTGGCCAATGCCGATTGCCTGACACAGTGTTTGATCTGCCATCCCCCACTTCATTCTGTCATAGACCACAACGACTAAGGCTCATCAATGCTATAATTGCATTAGCTCAGTTTCTTCCATATGTTGTTATTCATGGAGCCCCTACCCGATAGTCCAATCCTTGTTTTTGTTGTTGCCATTGGGATACTTCTCCCTGTAATCAAAAAAAGTGCACTGAAGTACCAGCCCACCAAGGTTTTGTTAGTTGTGGTCCTGACATTTTGCCAGAGTTTCTTAAATTGAAACAGGGCAACGGCATTACTGACATCACAGTGTACACCAAGAGAACCTGAGCCCTCACTCACTGAGTAAGCAGCTGGGGATGCAGGACGAGGTGCCCTGTTCTTTTATTTTTGTTTTGTCTGTGGATATCCAATTGCACTAGCACAATTTGCTGAAAAGACTAGCCTTTCTCCTAGGAAAACATTGAATTACTTTTGCATCTGTGTCAAAAATTACTTGGGCATATTTTGTAAGTCTGTTTTTAGATTCTCTACTCTGTTCCATTGATCTATGTGTTTATCCCTCTTCCAATACCACAGTCTTTATTGCTGTAACTATATAATAAGTTTTGAAATCAGTTAGATTGATTCTTCCTACTTTATTCCTCTTTATCAAAATTGATTTATTCTAGATTGTTGCCTTTCCATATAAATTTGAGAATGATCTTAACTGTATCTAAAAAATACCTGTTGGAATTTTTATAAGAATTGCATTTACCCTAGATATTAATTTGAAGAAAATTGACACCTTTATTGTTGAAGCCTGACAATCCATGGACATAGATTGAATGTCTATTTATTTAGATCTTTGATATCTTTTATCATTGTTTTATAATTTTCAGCACATTCTGCACATGTTTTGTTAGACTTATACCTAAATATTTCTTTTGAGCTACTATAAAGGATATTGTACATTAAGCTTTAATGGCCTTGAGTTCATAGTTAGTATATATAAATACAATTGATTTCTGTATATCTGTCTTGTAACCTTTGTCCTGACTGAACTAATTAGTTCTAGGAGGTTTTTTGCAGATTTTGGAGGATTTTCTAGGTAGAAAGTCATGTAATCTGCAAATAGACACACTTTTATTTCTTCTCTTTTGATCTGTATGCATTTCACTTCCTTTTGTGCCTTACTGTATTGGCCAGAACTTCCAGCACTATATTATATAAGAATGGTGAGAACCAGTATGCTTGCCTTGTTCCCACAATTAGGGAGAAAGCGTTCCATCTTTCTTCACTAAGTATAATGTTAACTGTAGGTTTTTGGTAGATGCTCTTTATCAAGTTGAGGAAATCTGCTACTACTCCTAGTTTGATGATAGTTTTTACCATGGATGTGTGTTGAATTTTGTTAATGATTTTTCTGCATTGATTGATATGATCATGTGATTATTTCTTTAGCCTGTTAATATCATGAATTGCATAGCTAGATTGTTAAATATTGAATCAGTCTTGTATCCCTCAAATAAACCCCATCTGGTCATGGTGTGTATAATTCTTAAATATTGCTGAATTCTATTTGCTAATAATTTGGTCGTAATTGTAGTGTTTATATTCATGAGGCACATGGCCTATAGCTTTTTTCCTACTGTCTTTGTTTGGTTGCAGGGTAATACTAGCTTCATGGAATTGAATTTGGAAATGTTCCCTCTTCTACACTCTTCTATTTTCCAGAAGATTGCTCAGAACTAGCGTTAATTTTTTAAATATTTGGTAGAATTCTGTGAAACCATCTGGACCTGGAGATTTTGGGGTGGTGGTTGTGATAAAATTATTAGTATAATTTCCTTAATGGTTATAAGATTATTTAAATCGTCTGTTTTATATTGAGTGAATTGTAGGAGTTCGTATTTGAGGAATTGTTCCCTTTCATCTACATTGTCAAATTTGTGTGTAGTCATGATGCTTCCTTCTTCTTATCCTTTTTTTGTCTTCAAATTCTCTAGTTGATATCCTGATATTGGTAAGTTGTGTTTTTCTTTTCTTTTTTTTCTTCAGTCTTGCTACATAGAGGTGTGTCTGTCTATTGTCTATCTATTCTATTGATCTTTTCAAAGAACCAGCTTTTTGTTTCATTTGCTTTCTCTATTGCCTTTCTGATTTCAATTAATTGATTTCTGCTTTTAGCTTAATTATTTCCTTTCTTCTGTTTGCTTTGGGCTTACTTTGTTCTTTCTTAGTTTCTTATGAAGAAAGCTTAGATTATTGATTTGAAAACTCTTTGTTTTTCTAATAAGCAGTTAATGCCATAGACATCCCTCTTAAGTAATCTTTTAGCTTCATCTCACAGATTTTGACATGTTGCATTTTCACTTTAAGTTCAAAATTTTCTAATTTACCTTGACATTTTTTCTTTGACTTATGGTTGTTTTGGAATGTATTTCTTAATTTCCAAATACTTGATAGTTCCCAAGTATCATTTTCATCCTGAGTTCTAGTTTAATTCTCTTTTGATCAGGGATCATACTTTGTATCATTTCAATTTTTAAAAAATGTTTAGAGAGAAACTGATAGATGTAAATACTTCTATTAAGAAACAAAAAAGTTATAAATTTAGTGATCTAATGTTCTACCCTAATCTTATCTTCTAAGTAAATAAGAACAAAGTAAATCCACATTAAGTAGAAAGATGGAAATAATAAGGGTAGAAATCTACAATACACAAAACAATGGAGAAAATCAATGAAATCAACATGTGGATCTCAATCAACAAAATCGATATATCCCTAACTACCCATCAAGTAAACTAGAGAAATTACAAATCACTAATATCAGAAATGAAAAGAGTCATTACTATGGATCTTACGTAGATTAAAAAGGCACAAAATTATGACCATATGCCAGTAAATTTGATAACTTAGACAAAACGGAAAAATTCTTTTAAAAATACAAGTTACCAAAATTGGTACAAGAATAGAAAAATCTAAATAGTCTCACATCTACTAGTAAAATCAAAATTATTATTAAATGTCTTTCCACAAAGAAAACTCCAATCCCATGTGATTTCACTCATAAATGTTATAATTCAAGGAAGAAACAACATGAGTCTTACACAAAATCTTTCAGAAAATAGAGGAACAGGGAACATATCCCAGCTTGTTTTATGAGGCTAGTATTGCTCTAATATTAAAACTTGACAAAGACATTACAAAACAAAGAAATTCAAGGACAAGAGTCCTCATGAATATAGAAAAAAAAATTTTAAACTATTAGCAACTTGAATCTAACAACATATGAAAATAAGCCATTTCCAAGTTGTTTTTTCAACAGATCGTACTGACAGCTTGATATTTATATGAAAAAATGTAAACATTGACCCTTCACAACATATGCAAAAAATAACTAGAAATGAATTATAGGCCTAAAAGTACTAGCTATAATACTTTTAGAAGAAACCATAATAATCTTATAGTATGCAAAGTTTTCTTAGAAAAAAAGAAACACAAAGAAAAATTGATAAATTGGACATCAAGTTGAAAATATCTCTTCAGAAGAAAAAGAAAAAACAAGCTACAAAATAGGAGAAATTATTTGCAATGTACATACTTTACAGAATTGCATCCTAAGTATATAAAAAACTCTTGTAACTCATTTGTTGATATTTGCATGAATGGTGAATAAAACTACTAACACCTTAGCATAAATCAAGGTAGTGCAACACATTGTACTTGTAGTGACTGCCATGCATCTGAATTTTTCTAGAAAACAGCAGTTTCACTTAAGTGTCTTTGATGAAGCTATAAAAATCATTACATTTTTTTGTGTCTCAACTCCCTGAGTACATGTCTTTAATAATCTATGTAATGAAATGAGAATTATATATAAAGCACTTCTACTGCATAGCAAAACATGATGGTTATTTCATAGAAATGCAATTGTTTTTGTTGAGGCTAAAGTAAATACTTTTTTTTTCATGGAATATCATTTTTACTTGAGCAAATGACTGACAAACTATCGCTATTTAGTCTATGGTATTTGGTAGACATTTCTCAAAAAGGAACAAAAGGAGCCTGTCACATAAACCTGACATATTTGTTGCCAATAATAAAATTGTAGCTTTCAAATGAAAATTAGAATTTTTGGCAAACTTGTATTCATCATTGTGAGCTTGACATCCTTTTAATACTTCAAGACTTTTCTAATAAAATTGGTGGCAATATTAACAATGAAGTTTTCTTTATATTGTATTATGAAATGTGTTAACATTTAGAAGATATGCACAACTTAGTGGATAGTATTTTCCAATGAGAAATGTGTGATGTTACAAAGTCACTATGTGGGTAAAATAACCATTCAAAGTGCAGGATTTTAATATTACAGAGTACAAAAACTTTATTGATATCGTTTCAGATTCCCCACATTGCAACTAAAATTTGAGAAGCTATTGTTGCATTTTGTTGTTAGCATTAAAAAAGAATATCCACATTATTTGAAAGGACTCTTAAAAATACTTCTCCTTTTCCACTTATTTGTTCTCGATACTAGGTGGGGAACTTTATTTGCCCAGAATTACACAGACTGTGCAGCTGACAAGCCCATACTTTCGGCCACTACCCCATCATAGTGAGTTGGTTATACTCCTGGATTTGTGCCTGGAGCTAACATTTAGATTCCCCCAACATAGAAATACAAGATTCTCTTGTTTCTTGTCATACATGGGCGGTAGTAAGGAGAGATATATTTAAATCCGTGGTAAAAAAGGTTTTGGTTTGGTCCCGAGACTCATGTTAGTGGTTTATTTTATGCTAATCTAGTGAGATAAAATAGCTACCAATGCCTGAACATTGACAAAATGGTAGGCGTAAGCTGTCCCTTCTTTTGCCACCAGTTAAAGACCTAACTTTTCTTCTTCAGAAAGAAGAAAACTATGCATTGAGGCCTCACATGTTATCTGTTACAACTTTACTTACGTGGTTTGTTGAATGAGTTGTGTTACTTGATGGTCATTAAGTATCTTCTAAAGCTCTTTTAAACCTCAGGGATCACTCCTGGTCCATTCTGCATATTAGTCCTCATGCACGTTATACACTATTTAAACAGTTTGGCATCCTAAGGCCTCTATTGCTTGCTTCCCAGGGTTCCAGTCTGTCTCAGACTAACTGGCTGTATGAATCCTACTTTCCATCCAATCCAAGCAGCTGCGGCTCCCAAACACAGAACTTCCTTCCTTGTCTTTGCTCGTGCTCTTCCCTCAAGGTGGAACAGTCATTCTATACCAATCCTATCAACAGTGTGCTCATCCTCAAAGGTTCTGCTCAAAGATCACCACTTCCATGGATCCTTCTCCATTCCCACCCCCTCTTATAAGACATTTAGCAGAAAATATTCTGTGATAATAGTATTATAACTGAACATGTCTTAATTCTTCTAGGAGACTGCAACTCAATGCTTCTCTTTAGCACCCACATTGCCTATTTGACGCCTAGATCTCAAAGATTATTTGTTTAATGAGTACAGTGAATCATAAAAGTTAAAGATGAAAGAGTCTGGGGGGGTTACTCAGCTCCTGTGCCCACTGTATGGATTAGCCAATTGACTAGTATGAGATTGTTTGACCGAGGTTCACTCTCTGAAAAGTTACTATTAGGATTTTGTCATACACCCATGCTTGTAATGAAGTCTCATAGTAAAAAGTTATAAGCAAATATTTCATGCTGGAAACTTTTTTCCTCCAAAGAATTAAAAAAAATATCAGTAGTATGAGCCCTTTTATATATTGCAGCTGTTATTAATACTTCCTATTCTATTTTTGTATGTGAAAAGTATATAAATTGCCTCAGCTATTATGTTCCAAGGTTGAAAGATTTTTATTTTCATGTGTTTCGACTTTAATCAAAGACAAATTTTTAAATCCCTTAGTAATTTAGTTATAGAAGTCTACTATATTGCTAATTACTTAGGATTGAAAATTCGAGGCAGATGTTAACTTGAAGAAAAAAAAACTAATGGGGGAGAAAAAGATTTTTATCCTGAGATTGTGTCTAGCTCAGCATAAGGAAGCAGGTATTAAACATATCCTGATTACCTCTGCTTTTGTGGACCAGAAAGAGCATGGGTAATTTACTTTTATAAATAATTCCAATGCTTTAAGCCTTATCTTCCATGCAGTCTCTCACATAACTTCCATCAGGACCAAATGGACCAAAAGTGCGCTGTGCTGATATTCCGTGGCCCATGCTATCCTGGTGGGTTGCTATCGAAATTTAGATGGAAAATGTGGATTCGGGGTAAAGAGAGAAAAGAAAGGAAGAAAACGAGGATACATTGGTTGCATGTAGTTTCATCTATTATCTCATTTTAACAACTCAGCAAAGTTGATACTATCATTCTCATAGACAAGAAAACACAGCTCAAAGAAGTTAATTTACTTCCTCAGCTGAGGTGCAGCAGAATCAGAATTTGAATATGTCTCTTTACTTTCAAAGTGTATGATCTTTCAATTATACAAGTGTTTATAAAATGCTATTTAATAACATAAAAACTATTTAAAGGAAAAACCCTTTCTATACAGATTTAAATATATATGAGCATAAACTTTGAAATGGACTTCTTTTGCCTTTTGTTCCTATAAAACTAAAAATCAGAAATAGACAATAACTAATACAAACAACCACAAAAACAAAATTTGGCTCAACATCTATTTAATTATGCAGATAAAGGGGTGAATAAAATTATTGCTTAGAGTGAGACTAAGATATTATCTGCTACCATGCAGGCCCTTTTAATTTTAACATGCTACCATGTAATTACTCATCCCCCACCACTGTTCTCAATAGAAACCACTGCATAACCTTGTACCGTGTGCTACAATGTCATTTGGTCATCACTTACCAAGAACACACCATGTTCATATTAAGAATATTTTCTGTTCTTTTATTCTATGGCCCATTGCATTAAAATACCCCTACTTCATGTTAAAGAAATTGTTATACAAATATAAATATATAAATGCAAGCAATGAACTCACCATGCAGTGCTTAAGATACACATTGTCTATTGAGATGAGCCTCAAATATACATGTTCTTATCAAAATAAAAGCACAAAATTTACAATATTGAGAAGTTTATAGACCCTGAGAATGTATTTTAAGACCCTTCCCCAAAGGTCCTCAAACTGCAGTTTGAGAAAGATGGCACTATAGCCTATGGAAGATAAACTTGCTTGTATAGAGGGTCATTATTCTCTGATAAAGTTTCCTTCCACGGTAGCATTTTCCTCAGTGGATTTTTACTGGTATGTCTCATCTACGTTCCACTGTACTTCGTGTAAAGTAAAGCTTATTCCCCATCTCCCTGAAAGGTGACAGCTTCCAGAACATCCCTAACTGTTAATTGGGACTAAGGAAAGCTAGCTAGAATAGCTTTTCCCATTTGGGTCTAGCTTTGAATTTCTCAAAGTCTTGTACCAATCCTAAATGTAATATAATCTCTTGGTCCTTCTCTTTCGTAATGTGAAATTGATAATATTGATATTAATTTGGTAGATTGATAGAAAAATTAAATCAGAACATGGAAAATATTCTTGTACTTTCTCAACACATACCAGGTACTAAAAATGTTAAACCCCATCACTACTAGTATAAATCAAAATTATTCTATAATATTCCAAATATACATTTCCAGTTATATTATTTATCATTTTGTCATACAGGTTAATTTGTCACCCCAACTAAACTAAACTCTTTGAATTTGCAGAGTAGATTTATTCTAGAATTTTCCATGCCTAACATAGTGCCTAGCACTTAGTAGTTTTTCTACCCATGAGAAATTGCTGAATCAGTAAATTCTAGCTAACGTTGCTTCACATTTGATATATGATGCCTTGGCGTGAAATTCCGTTGTACCTAAAATTTTACTTTTGACATCTCCTTCCTACTCTCTTTGAATTCTCTTCCTTCTACCTAATACAATGCATGAAACATAGTAGGAAATGATTGTATAAATTAAATCCCACTTCCACCCAACTCACATGCACACAGCTCCTAATAAGCTCATCTGATTGGACCCCACTTATTTTCCATATGAGGCTATTTAAGCCTCTCAAGAGGTTAAGGAACTTCTGCAACTTGTCTCTGAACGCCCAACTCAATTCTTTCTCCATGATATGTGCTGCCTAACTACTCAGTCTGTGTCCTAGTCACTTTCGTTTTTCTTTTTATTTTTTTTGCTATTAAACTTTCCATGCTCTTTTATTTGTCTGTTTCTTTTGCCTAGAAGCCCTTTATTCTGATCTCTGCCTAGAAATCATCACTGTGTCTTTCAAGTATCAGATTAAATGGCATGTCTGCTGAGGCCTTGCCACCAGATAGAGTGAGATACTGCCTCCCTCCATACTTCTTCAGTATTGTTAAGACCTCTCTTGGAGCACTTAACCATATTCTGTTCTTTCTATTGGTGCTCTCTGTAGAGCAAAGAGGGCAAGGACAATGTTTAATATATCTCTTTATCCTTAGTCCCTGGCACAGTGCCTAACACAGAGGGGTCAACAAGTGTTTCTTAAATGGAAAGTGTTACACTTGCAAAAAAGTTTTTCATTTTTATTAGATAAAGATTAAAGAGTTTATAATTAGGGAAATCTCAAGCTCTTGGACAAGAGGTAGAGCAGATGTTCTTGCAGGAGGTCCATTATGTACTTGTAACCAAACCGCAAGTGGTCTATTTGTAAGACACAGCTATAGTCATGGAGGCTCTGATTACTTCTAGGTAAGAGTGGGAAGTGAATGAACCCTTACTGGAAGCCAAAGGCAATGTCATTCCAGGCAAGAGGAAAGAACATATAAGGCATGAAAATGTGGAAGAACCCTGAATGTTGGGGGACTGAAAATATTTCTCTGTGCCAGGATTATGGATTGTGAAAATGGAATCAAGAAAAGCAGCTAGAAAGGAGTCTAGGATCGGAGTGAGAAAAGTCTATTTGCCTTTACACCCTGTCCTCACAAATCGGACTTGACTGGAAAATTAGAATAGCCTAAAATATAAGGAGAAAATGGTCAAACAGGAGAAAAGTAATGTGACAAAAAATTTTAAATGTGGATGTGGACCCCTGATCTAATCTTGAGAATTTAGCACAATCGTCGTAACAAGAGCAATAACCAGAGACATAATTAAAGTTTTCCTGAACGGGAAGAAAAATACTGCAAAGGCAAATCAAACGTGTTCACTGTATTTTATGCAAAATCAACGAAAAAGGAACCATACTAAAAATTATCTTGTCCTTCTGATTTGCTTTCTGTTAAGAGGCACTATTCATAGCTACATTTGGAAGTTGATACATTCAAACTCAAATTCGAGGTGTGGAAATTGTTGATTCACTAACTTTTAAACTGAAGCTACACTGTGAAAAACTGCTACACTTTTTGCTGCCTCTGCTTTGTCCACCTTAAAGGTCCACCACAACAGACCTAACTCAGAAACCCAAGATGGAAATAAAGTTTGGCCTATATTAGGTGCTTGACCCCATAGAGAGTCTGAGTGACAGTCTCAGAATCAACAAGTCACTCTGGGGCTCCACTCACCCTGTTACCCAGGCCTCAGGTACTCTGCTCTTTCCTGCTTCCCTCCTGAAGCTACTCCCTCAAGTCTTGCTGACTGTAAATCTAATTTTCACATTTTCACACAGTCTCCTTTTGGTTTTTAATCACTGGCATGCTCTTGTAGGTCTTTTGCCAGTATTTCCACAGGTGTTACGCCAAAAAACTACAATCTTTTTCCAAAACCTTGCTCCTGCCTGCTCCCAGGTCCAGCCTTAGTTTCTAAAACTAGAGCCCAGGCTAAGCCTTTCATCTGCTTGTCTGGAAAGGGAATTCAGAACTTTATAATATTTACAGCTGGAAATAGTAAGCAATTTAAGTCATATATTTTTTCTTTCTCTAAAAGAAAATCAAAAGTTTGAAAGAGTAATACCAAACTAATCTAAGTAGGCATAGTTACTGCAAGATCCCTTAAATAATGACGCTCTCTAGCATATCACAGAAAACATAAATAAGTCATATAGAAAGACATGTTGCACGTTAAGTTTATAAATGCAGCAACTGCTACAATGAAATGTGCTAAGAAATTCTTTCATTTCTTAGCACTGAATCTTTTAGAGTGAAAAACAACAGTTTAATGTGTTGATACAAAGGCCTGTTTTAGCCATGTGTAGTTTGTGACAAATTCCACTGAGACTGCTATTAGTAGCCTTCATGTTTTTATGTTTGTTTTCCCGAGCACACATGCTCATAGATTTTCAGTTCTAGTTTTTAATTTCTCACCTGAATTGTCACTCTTAATCCAAATTCCTATTTGCACTAAAAGCATGCCATTTCAAGTGGTATTTTTGAAGAGCATGTACATATTATTCAATGTTAAAAGGTTTCAGAGTGAACTTTTTTGAATAAACACACAGCTTCCTTTTGATCGGTTCATTTCAGAACACAGAATAAGCAGGAAGCAACTGCTAGAGAGGACGTGGCATCAGTTTAAAGACCACTTTTTTTAAGATAATATGAAGCAAGTTATATGTTAAATACTTCTGCCATCTGCTATTTCCTAAGAAAGCAGAAATGCCCCAAACAACATGTAGCTTTTGTATTCTATTAATATACATATATAAACAAATTTAGAAAATACCAATAACATTGCTAGAATTTTAGAATTTTATCAGGATATTTTTTCTTTTCAAACTTTCAATTATGTCATTAAAATTATTTTAACTATTTTATTCTTAGTTATAAGAAAAAATGTGTACATGTGCACCAAAAGAAAAATCAAAATCCATATTTTATACCCATAAAAAGAAAATTATCCTTCCCGCTCTTCACATACATTTCTATTTCCAGAGTAATTCCTTTAGACCATTTCTATTTTAGTCTTACTTTCCTACTTAATATTAATGTCCTAATTAATTTATATTCCTAATTAATATCCAATTCCCTGTTTCCATTGTGTCAGTATCATAAAAGTATTTGAGCAAGTTTCTCTTGATTTAGGAGATATGGAAGAGACTCTTCTATTTAACTGTCTTTGAACAGAAAGGCAATCATGCATTCTGTAACTTATTTGCATTCTTGATTAAATATTGTAATAGATCTACTCCTTGTTGTGTAGTACACTTCCCATAGCTAGATATGTCAAATGCCTTTAGCCTAAGACAATATTTATATTGGAATGACATATAACATTGGTTCACTCTGATTTTTCTCTCATTGGTGACATTTTTTCGTCTATCACTCTTACTGTAAACATAAGACATTAGCTTATCTCTGATGACATTCAATTATTTTTATAAAAGAATTCAAGGCAACATTTTGTCAGGTTGTCTGCCACTTCTCACATACCTAATTATTTAAGTTTCAACAATCAATAGCATAGTTTTTATATAGTTTGAAAAAGAAACTCTGTTTAGACAATGTTGGATCACCTTTGCCCTGGTCTACTCAACTACCTCACTCTCCCCTAGGAGGAAAGAAAATTATTCTCTGAGGCAGGAGCAAACTCTCTAGCTCCCAGCCATCTTACAAAGGTTTTCTTAGTCAAACACAAACCTGCATTTCTCTTTATTTATGATTGCTTTCAGAAAAATACTACATATATTTTCTTCTTTTTCTTTTACTATGTGAAGATTTAAAAGATTTAGAAAACAATATGCAAAAATGTGATATCATAGGAGAGTAGCATTGAGTGTTTTTATATTAAAATAATTTGTCCATATTATTGCCATAGTGGTATAGTTCATGTTTTTTAAAATGATGTTTATAAGCATAACATTGTTAAGAAGTCTAGGAACAACCATAGTTTGTATCTGAATGGGATGCTAGGACATAAAGGAAGTTTGTTGAAGTAAGTTGATTCAACTCAAAAGAAATCTAGTCTGTAACATGACATTTTCCTGCTTGAACTACCCCAGCTGTTTTGTTTCCAAATCAGCCTACTTTGAGCTGATCATACACATTTATATCAATTTATTAGCCATCCATATGAAGATAAGAGAGGAAGATTCTAACAGTAATGAGAGTGGATGGTTAGGAGGTCCATCTACATACAGGTAAACATGAAGCTTTCAAACACCTCTAGTAGTGAAAGTAAACTAACCAAAACATCATTAAATAGAGTATTGTATATTAAATAATTCTTCAATATAAAGAAGAACAAGGTACTTAAAATGCAGGGACGAATATGCTTAAATTTTTTTAAATAATATACCAAAATCAAGAATTAGGCATTTCCTTTTATATTAATATTTATGAAAGATGATAAACTTTATGAGACAAGAAATATATGATTAAACCAAACAATAGCCTGAAATAAAACAGCAATAAGGGCAAATTTAAAAGAAACTGCAAGAGATAATAAAATTCATAATAATACTAAAAAGCAGATAGAATTAAAATTTTGAAGTAGTTCAGTCTGAAAATTCAAATCAATATTGTGAAAAACAAATGTAGGTTACTTTTTCAGTTATAGAAAAAAGAAAAACAGAGGAAAAGAACTGAAAGAATTAATAAAAGTGAAAAATATCTTTAACTTAGAGTTCAGCCAAAAGAGACTTAATATATGATTAGTTCCTGAAGAATAGTCCAGAACAAAGGGATAAGAAAAAATAAAGATGTAAAGAAAGAATATTTTCCCAAGGTGAAGAAAAGCTTGAATTCAAAAGGTTTTGGTAAGTGTTTTTAATTCTTAATAAAGAGAAAAACACCTAGAGAAATTCTTTAAATATATATAAAAATATATAAGCATATATATATATATAAATTCAACAGGTTTACATATGAATGTACTTTTTTTAAAGTATAAATAATTGCATAAGAATTTTGGCAAAAGATGCCTTACAAAGGACAAATATTCATTGATATCTCCTGTACAATATTATACAGAAGATATTTGAATAGAATCTACGTGAGAAAAAGTTGTAACATAAATTCAGTATTCAGCCAAGTTGTTAATCATGTGGGAAAGCAATAGAATGCCACTCCCAGTTATGCAAAGCTTTTTAAAAAACTGTCATCCACATAGTCTCCCCAACAAAACAAAACCAGAAATAACTCCAAGAAATAGTCCAGCTACTCAAGGGATGAATCAAAATACAGAATCAAATAGAGAAGTTGCAGTTTAAAAAACTTAATGGTAACCACTAAAATCAACATTGTTGAATTTATTATTATTAATATTATTTTTTAGAGACAGGGTCTTTCTCTGCTATCCAGGCTGGAGTGCAGTGGTGTAATCATAGCTCACTGCAGCCTTGAACTCCTGGGCTCAGGCAATCCTCCATCCTCCTGCCTTAGCCTGCTGAGTAGCTGGAACTATATACTCATACTACCACACCCAGCTAATTTATTTTATATTTTGTAGAGACAGGGTCTTGCTATGTTGCCCAGGCTTCCCTTGAACTCTTGGCCTCAATGATCCTCCTGACTTGGCCTCCCACAGTGCTGGGATTGAAGGCAGGAGGCACCACATCCAGCCAGTGAAATTATTTTTAAAGTAAGATTACAAAATAATTCAAATGTAAAAATTAATTATTGAAAGAAAGCAATCAATAGATTTTGAGATATATTTGGCCAACAAATACAACACCATGGGCAGAACCAATCTTTGAGTTGTGCCAAAATGTCATATACCGTCATTGAGGAGTCACACTGCAGGAATGTTAGCGGTACGTTGCAGGGAGAGGGCTGTGATTCTGCTTCCACAGATGCGCACCAGCAAAGTCCTGATGTCCTGCTTGTCCATGTGAAACGGGGTGAGGTAGATGGCTAACAATTTCTCAGTCATATCTGTGCAACCTTCCCTAGTAGGCACTTAAAAAGTTTTTGCTTACTTAATTCCTACAACATTCTTTTTTTAAAATTTTTTTTATTACAGCATATTATGGGGGTACAAATGTTTAGGTTATGTATGTCGAAAGGTAGGTATTATGAGACCTATTGTGCAGATGTGGACAATATGAATCAGACTGGTTAAGTGCCCAAGGACACACAGACGATAAATGACAGAATTGATATTATAATACAGGGCTGTGTCATCCCAGAGCCTGGCTTTCCCTGTCTGCATTACATCACTTCCTATCAACGTCCATTTAAATGGTTTTACCAATCTCTTTAGTTAGAAAGGGACCTTTTTATCTGTTTCATCCTAGAATAAGCTCAACAATTCCACATTGAGTGCGGCCTCCCTTTTTTCAATGTACAATGTATAATGTATAAACTATCCAAAAGTATATTTGTTTCTCTAATTTTATTTAAAAAATATTTTTATTTTTGACTATTATGGATACACACTAGTTGTATGTCTTTATTAGGTACATGTGATGTTTTGATACAGGCATACAATGTGAATTAAATCAGGGTAACTGAGGTATCCATTGCCTGAGGCATTTAACATTTCTTTATATTAGGAACATTCCAATTCCACTCTTTTAGTTATTTTAGTGTATACCCTAACTTATTGCTGATAGGTCACACTTTGTTGTGCTATCAAATATTATTCATTCTAACTACATTTTTGCACCCACTGACCATTCCCATTTTATCCTCCTCACTACCCTTCCCAGCCTCTAGTAACCATCATTCTCTGTCACCATGAGATCAATTATTTTTAATATTTATCTCCCACACGAGTGAGAACATGCAAGATGTGTCTTTCTGTGCTTGCCTTTTTTCACTTAACATTCTCCAGTTCCATCTATGTTGTTGCAAATGACAGAATTTCATTCTTTTTTGTGGCTATATCATATTCCATTGTGTATATGCACCACAATTCTTTATCCATCCATCCACTGATGGACACTTAGGTTGATTCCAAATGCTGGCTATTGTGAATAGTGCTGCAATAAACATGGAGGTGCAGATATATTTTTGATATACAGAATTCTCCTCCTTTGGATAGATACTCAGCAGTACGATTGCTGGGTCATATGATAGTAATAGCACTATTTTTAGTTTTTTGAAGAACCTCCATATTTTTCTCCGTAGTGGTTGCACTAATTTACATTCCCACGAACAGTGTGTGAGAGTTCCCCTCACCACATCCTCTCCAGCATTCGATATTACCTTTTTGTTAACAGCCATTTTAATTGGGGTGAGATGATCTTTCCAATACTGAAAATATGCTAAATAGCAAATTTTACTCTTAGAGTTTTTCGTGGCCTTGTAGTATAGTATGTCTCTGTCTTTTGTCTATTCTTTAATGAGTCCATTGTCTACACTGCTTCCAGTATCCTTCTAAAATACAGATCTGATCCTCTCATTCTGTTAAAACTCCGTATTTATTTTCTATTATCTACAAATACATATGCAAGGACAGTTATATTTTAACCCTAGTTGGTACTTCCAGGCTCAATCTCCATCACACCATGCTTTCACTCCCACTTATTTGCTCCAGCCTCCAGTGGTACATATTCATTCGTACCCTCCTCCATCATGTGCTCTTCTTCCTGATAAACTCATTCTTTAAAGCCCAACTCAAGTGTGACTTCTTTTGCATGTCATGCATTTCTTCATTCTTCTATAATTTTTTTTTTTTTTTTTTTTTTTTTGTGACAGACTATAACTCTTGCCTGGGACGAGTGCCGTGGTGTCAGCCTAACTCACAGCAACCTCAAACTCCTGTGCTCAAGCGATCTTACTGTCTCAGCCTCCCGAGTAGCTGGGACTACAGGCATGAGCCACCATGCCCGGCTAATTTTTTCTATATATATTTTTTAGCTGTCCAATTAATGTCTTTTCTATTTTTGGTAGAGACGGGGTCTCGCTCTTGCTCAGGCTGGTCTCGAACTCCTGAGCTCAAACAATCCGCCCGCCTTGGCCTCCCAGAGAGCTAGGATTACAGGCGTGAGCCACC
>CAUYSK010073512.1:0-44389 GCA_963575035.1 Avahi laniger | reverse complement strand
AGTACATGTGGTGCTCGTTTTTCCATTCTTGGGATACTTCACTTAGTAGAATGGGCTCCCGCTCTAACTAGTTTTTTGTGGCTGAGTAATGGCCAACAAGCATATGAAAAATGCTCAACATCTCTAACCATCAGGGAAATGCAAATCAAAACCACAATGAGATATCACTTATCTCCAATGAGACTGGCTTTTATCAAAAAGTCCCAAAACAATAAATGTTGGCACAGATGTGGAGAGATAGGAACACTCATACACTGCCGGTGGGACTGCAAACTAGTACAACCTCTGTGAAAGTAATATGGTGATACCTCAAAGAGCTACAAGTAGAACTACCATTTGATCCAGTAAAATTTTTTAATTAATAAAACAAATTTGATATTTGAACTAATAAGAGCAGGGCTGAGGGATGTGTTTTGCTCACAACATTTAAAAAGAAGGAATTATTCATCCATTCTCTGTCCCCAGGGAACATGAAATATGTGTGAAAATTAAATGGTACTCGGCAGATGGACATTTCTGAAGTCTGGTGACAGAAATGGGAGAATAAACATTCACGGAAGCCCCCACTGTGCCATAGGAGACTTGTTCTACTAGGATCGCCCTGATGGCATCAATGTCTTCTTGCTCTTTGAAGCCCTTGGTAATCACAAATTGGATTAGAGAATCAGCAGTCAGCAAATCTTAGCTGCCTTCTTTCCCAGACTAGAGACTCATTCTCAAGAACACAGGATGGAGACAAGGCAATACCCGTCTCTGCCATCTTTGCTGAAACCAGAGAACTGAGAACAATGTCTTTAATTTGTTGAAGCAAACAGCACATCTCATTGCATTGATTATATTTTTATTTTTCTGTATTTATGATACTCTGACATCTTGGAGAGTCTTGCTAATCTGGGGAGACTGCCCCTCCTGGGGCCAGCTCATTTCTGGAAATAGCACAGGACTCCCCCAGAACACGTCTTTCATATGCAAACCAACCAATCCAGACACCCCCGCCATCTCTTTTATCTGACTCTCATACAAAGTCAGCATTTCCCTGCCCTGAATGATCCCAGGGCCAGGTATTGGACAACTAGTGACCACCCCTATAGCCCAGAGTCCAGCAAAATTATTCAAATTAGCCAATGCTGAGCTGCATACCCTGTCCTGCCTTGCCTTTCTGTGGGAACCGCAATAAGGCTTGTGGTCATGCTTTCCCCTCCCCCTCCTGCCTGCTGGCTGACCTGGAGCTTGCCACATGACCCTGCATGGTGTGGCATGCCCCCTTCTCCTGGGAACCATGAGTAATGCGACTCCTCTTTCAAAGGCTGTTGTTCTGTGTCTGTCACTTTACCATACATGATTAAAACAAATCCCAGCTCCGAAGCATTCATGTTTAAGTTCTGTTGAGATGATAATATGGGGAAAGGGAAAGCAGTTAAGACCCAGTTTCCAAGTCCAGCTATTTTACAAAACGTATGGCCTTAAACAAATCTCCAAGATACAGGAACATCAAGAGTTTTAGAAAATAGGTGATTTGTGAATAAATGGATCAAACTAGATAATCTCTGTTTCATTCCAGAATTAATACTCTGTTATTATATATGCATTAAAAATTCATTTTAAATGCTTCCCATCTTTAAATTAGTATTTTTTAATTTAGGAAGCTATTGCTGAATTCAAACTCACCAATTAATTACCAGGCCCCCTAGTAAAATGGTTCCCAAGCCTCGGTGATCACCAATATCATCTGAGGAATTATTTAAAATTATAGACTCCCAGGGCTTGCCCACAACCTACTCAGCAAGGATCTATGGTGGTGAGCTCCAGAATTGGTTTATTATAAGAGATCTATCTATGATTTAAATGATCAGCCAGGTTGGGCACCACTGCTTTCATTAAAATTATTAAGTTTAATTAAAATTATTGCATTCTATAACCACAAATAAATCAAGAACTTGGGATCCACAGCAGAGACAAAAAGCTGAGTTTTCCAAAGAAGTCTGTTTATACTGTACAGGCAAAAGTAACAGTAACAGTGACCCTAGATGTCTGAGATCCATATTGTTAAGTGATTTTTAAAAGGTTGAGGAACAGGTAAGGACCAGAAGTGGGGCATGAACCAAGTTCTTCTGACTTCAAATCCAGTGCCATATCCACTCTATCACCAAACCAGCTCATCATTCAGATTTATACAATAACTACATTATCAAGCATCTGTGTCAAAGACCCTAGCCCATATGTAGTAGTAGCTGACATGTTTTTGAGTTCTGACGATATGTTGAGCACTTAGCAAGCACTTACCAAGAATTATTTAATCTACATAACAGACTTAAGGGGCAGATACTAATGCTACCCCAATTTTATACGTGGAGCAACCGTGGCACAGAGAGGATAAGCAACTTGCCCAAGGCCACACAGCTATAAAGTGACAGGACGAAGATCAGAACCCAGGTGGTCAGCTCTCAAACCTGAGCCTATGAACACTAAGCAATACCGTGTAGAGAACATTCGTCGCACACCCGGGAGTCGAGGGTGTGGCATGTATTCCCTTCTTCAATCCTCCTGAGCAAACAGGCTCAGGATCTAGAGCCACTTCCCCAGCATCGCACAGAGTGATAAATAAACCGGTTTAACAATGCGTAAGTTGGGACTCTTACATGCAAGTGTCAGAAAACAGTAATGGACTTCAACAAAAAAGGAATATATTGGCTCAAATAATAGAAAGTGCAGGAATAGGACCAGTTTCAGGTACAGATTGATTGGAGGGTCCATGTGATGCCATTTCAGGACCTGATTTTCTTGGGCTCTGCTTCAGCTTCCTCCGTGTTGATTCCATTCTCTGTCCCCATGCACAGCTTCATAGGAAGACCCAGTTAATCAGAAAACAATCTACTTCCCAATGGCTAAAAAGCAAAAGTTTTTACCCTGACTCTACGTGCCCACGACTGAAACAAGCACGCAGGGCGTGTAATACATTGCCTGGCTTAGCGGGATGCAGAGGCTGAGAGCCAAAAATAACAGATGCCCACTGCAAGTCAAACCCGCTTAGCCGCCTCCCTACAAATACATGTTATTTGTGAGTGCACTGGTGTGTCGCTGTTAGAGTCCCACAGTGCTTTCTCCATACCATCTCCAGTTTAAAAGCTTTTCACTGAAATCCAAGGAGAAGAGCATATGGTTTAGCTTTCACTCGTGTTCTGCTGAGGGATCGTGTCCCTGTCCACCTGCCTCCTCAGGTCCACACTCCCTCTGCTGCATGAGGGCCCTGCAGGTCATGGGGGTGCCTGAGAAGAGACTGTCATTCTCCGTGTGCAAATGCTTCCTCTTGCCCCGAGCATTGCTGTCTCCCAGGGTCTCTGCTCAGGGAGCAGGATGCAGGTCCCTTCTCCTCTCAGGTCCCACCTTCCTCTTTAGGTTTCGGGGTCTCTTCAAGGCTCTGGCCAGAAGGAAGCTACGGGGTCCTTTAATCTAGCATCCACCAAAGTCAGTGCGATCGTTGGTTCTCCTCCAATCTCTTTTAATCTTTTGCTGTGAAATTGGGAGACTGGAGAGAAATCCCTACTCTCTTCATACTTCTGACTTTCAGACACACGGGTTAGTCTTGCCACACCCCAAAGACCTACATTTTTCGACAGCAAAAACCAGGAGGAGATCAAGGCTGCTTCCCCTGCCTCCTCTCTCGCCTGAGGTGTGAAGAACAAAGAAAAGAAAGGAAACAGCAATGGCTAAACATGTCAAAAATATTTCCCACCACTCTGCCATCTATCAAGTGCCTACAATGTGCCAGGATGAAGACTGGGCACTTCGCACATCTCTTTTGTTTATCACAATTATCTACTATGTCACCACTGCACAAACAAGGAAACCAGATCTCAGGGAGGTGAAGTGACTTGCACACTGACATAGGGCTGACCCTGGGCTCATGTGCCCTGGATCCATTCTTCAACCACTTCCTATTCTTTTCTCTGTGCATCAGCTGACTGACAGCTGGCTTGGCCAATAGGAGGCTCAGATGGGAGATTAGAGGGTGGGGATGAGGAAGAAGCTGGGGTACTTCCCCCCTTTCTCTGGAATCCACTGAGTTTTCTCTGTGGTTCTAGTTCCCACTAGACAGACACTGTGGTCCTAGCTTCTGGGTCCCTGCTCTGGGCTGTGGTAAGGGAGATGCCCAACCATCTAGGTTTACCTGAGAATAAGCGTTTCCTGAGGCACAGGGCTTTCAGTGATAAAATTGAGAAAGTTCTCAGCAAACTAAACAATTGGTCACCCTAGTGGTAACATCACCTTCTCCTCTTCAATCTCTGGGCTGAACAGGGTGGCAGTGACTGCCTGCAGCTGGCCTCCGAGTCTTTCACTGTCCCACGTGTGGCTTCTCAGATACCATCACCTGTTTACTCATTCCCTTCATTAAATTCCTTCTCTTGTAAATACTTGAAATTGTTCCTGTTTACCTGGTTGGAACAGGTTTTTATTCTGGTGTTTCCTTTCTCTACTTTGCTCTTCATACCTCAAGGGAGGGCTGGGATGGGGAAAAAACAGCCTGTGAGTCTGGTGCAGCTACCTGGCTAGTAAGTGCAAGGGTTATCTTTAGCAAGGGCCGCGCCCTTGTCACGACATCACGTACAACCGGAAGAACAGAGCACTGCAGCTCAGGGCAAGAGGTTTCTCCGCACCTGCCTGTCCCCGCCTGTATAATTTCACCATCAGGAAGTATAATTTCATTTTACCTTTGCTTTGAAGGATTAAGTTATAGTAACACAAGTGAGATATTTTTAGCTTGAGCAAGTAAAACACAGCTTCTGTGTGCTCTTCTGAAGTGGAGTGGGAAGCAAAGAGGGGGAGGTTGCTGCTCACTGCTTTGTGGAGTGCTGCTGGGAGACCAAAACTTCTGTTTCAAAAGGAAGCAGTGATTACACTTACGGTAATGGCAGAAGCCTCCCAGGCACAGGCTGGGAGCTCTGTTTATTGGTTATGAGTACAAATCTGTGGATACTTCCCAACTGACCAATAAAATGATCCCCACCGTGGATTGCATCTGTAATTCACACCATGTGTACAGCTATTGCTAAGTAACAAGAAACTAGGACTTTTTCCTTTTTTTTCTTTCTTCCTTTTTTTTTTCAAAGTTCCTTTTTTGAGATCAAATATGCATTCTATATTTGAAAAAAAACTACTCAAAAGTAAGAAATACGGGCTTAGATATTCAGATGCAATATAGGCTCATCAGAAATACATTACAAAATAGTGATTTCGGGCATGTGTCAATTAGTTAAAACTAGAATTTACTGGTTGTGAGTTGTACATATGTCAAGGCAAAACAATGCCCTAAAGTATGTTTCAGATCAATATGCCTCTGATTCATATTTAATTGTCTTGCGAATATTGAAACATAGACCAGTTCATGCTGAGCAATAAGCTACCAAGTTGAATCCAACAGCTTCTAAAAGCAAGAGGTCTGATGTGTCCAAGTTCACCATAGCCTACTTCCAGATTTTATTTCAGATAGATGAGTTATCAAGCAGCCTGGACTTAGGAGAGCACAGCAAGAAATTGCTTTGTTTTTTTCTTCCATCACTGCCCCCGAAGGAGCTATAGGATGGCCCTCTTTCTTGCCCCTTCAAGACATCTAATGTAGGAGCCATAGCTTTCCTGCCATTTTCAGGTAGGAAAACTGCAGTCTGGTTCAGTCAATTTAAAACTTCAGTCCAACCTAATGTTCAGGTCCTCTTGCCCTGGGGGCCAGCCTTAGGAACCAGCGTTGGGAAGGCATGTGGTCAGTCCCCCCCTGGGATTGGAGCAGATGGAGAGGGAAAGGGAAGGGGACAGTGCCTCCACTTGCCCAGCTGATTCTGGTCCCACTTGGTTGTCAACGGCCCCCGCAACCCCTCCACTGCATAACTGTCTGACCGTGAGACCTGCTCTTGCCTCCTCCTGCCCTGTCAGCTCCCACGGGGCCGTTGTTGAAGTGGTCTCTTCACCCGGTGGACTGTGACCTTGCATAGGCTCTTAGCAAGATGGCTCAAGCGCGGCTACTCTCCAAAGTAGCCACTTGACCCATTCTTTTATGCCAGATGGTAAAAGAGGGGTTCTCCCTGCTCTGCCACCACTCCTGATTCTTTTCTCCTGGCCCGAAAAGCACAGAGGAAAGATCTGCACAGAATGAATGGTTGATTCTGTGCCCCGTGCCCAGTCCTTGGAACATTTCTCTTAGAGCCCACTTTCATGTAGCTTGGGCGTGGAGGGCGGAAGGCTTCCTTTCCTTTCCCTGGGGAAAAGCCACTGCATCCCTCTCCCCAGACTGCCAACTCTCTAACCTGTGACTTTATAAGTATCTCCCGATTTCTGTTTAAATGAAGGACTGGGCTCATGGCAGCAGGCCTGGTTTTGCTGCTGTTTAAGGGGTTCTGTCCTGCTTCTCCTGGTTACTTACTGTTTTCACTTTGAGGACTTTAAATGCAATCAAACATAATAAGAACAGCTCCATTCAACATTCTATTATGTAATCATGAGCCTTTGCAATAAAAGTATTGTGAAAGACTATTTTTCCCTAACTGATCCAACTAAGTAGGTCCTCACTGCCTGTTCAGGTGGCCCTCAGCTGACAGTGAGCACCAGGGCAGCGCCCTTTTACCAGACCCCCCTCACCAAGTGCAATCATCCCCCAGCAGGGAAGCAGGCTTCTTCCCCCAAGCCTGTCAATCAGGTTAAGTGCTCTTTTTTTTAACGCGCACAGGGAGTGCATACAGTGGAATCCTGGTCTGGGTCGCTGAGCCAGGGCTTTCTGCTGAGAGGAAAATGACTAGGTCTGAGCCCTCAGGGTGCCCTGGTGGCCATGGGAGAGTGAGTGGGGTAAGATGTGGCACCAAGCTGTGGGGACATCCAGGCCAGGGTTGGACTGTGCTGAGGGCCAGGAAAACAACTCTGGATATATGTAACTTATTCTCAGATGGCTCAGAAAAAAATTACATATATATGTATGTGTGTGTGTATGTATAGCTATGCTTACATACGTGTGTGTGCACAAAAGGCGAGAGAGAACTAATGATAAAGCAAATGGGGTAACATTAACAACAGGTGAATCTGGGTAAGGGGATCATAGGTGTTCTTTGTACTATTTGTATTTTTGCAACTTTCTATAAATTTAAAACTATTTCCAAATAAATTTTTAAAAAAAGATACCCTTTGAATCTCTGCTATAGATAAGGTGATCAGTGAACTTCGTTCACCTCTCTTCTATTTCTCTTCCCTTTTCTGCATGGTAAACAATACTTCCATTTGGTTCTGACATCCCAATTTCCACATTTGCTTTAGACTTGGAATTACGGTTAAATATTGTCAATGCTCACTACCAGTCCTCTTGCTGTGTTTTTTTTTTTTTTTTTTTTTGATTGGTTGAAGATTCTTCTAATGATCCCTTAAGAAGGAGTCCTGGGCACAATATCCCTGAGTTCTTGCATTAAAAAACTTTTTTTTAATGTAGCCTTTCTGTCTGAAGTGCAGCTTGCCCAAAGATAATATCCTTGATGTACACACTTTATAGAAATGGCTTCATTGTCCTCTGGTAGTAACTATAACTGGAGAAACCTGCAGTCAGCTGATTTTCTTTTACCCCTAAAGAAAAAAACTCGGTCTTTTTTCTCTTGTCTGTTCAAAGCTTTTTTGTTGCTGTTTTAAAGTCCAATTACTTTAATAGGATATGTCTTTGAGGTGACTGATCTGAGCCACCTTTCTCTGGCACACAGCATACCATTTCAATGTATAGATTTCAGTCTCCAGTTTCAGGAAGATTCTCTTGAATGATCTCTTTGAATATTTATTATATTCCAATTTTTAAAAAGAAAATACATATATGCATGCTGGGTGCCCTTTGCCTTTTTCTGTGGCTATCATGGGATGGAGTAGAGGCACTTTTCCCGGGTTGGCTGCTGTTGGCTCCTAGTTCCATGCACTTGTTCAAGTGTAAGTTGACTGAGTCGGGTTCTATCTGATAAGCAGGCTGTGTACACATCATCCTGCCGGAACTGGGCCTCAGCCCTCCAGTAATGCACTTCCTCTCTCCTGCCATCAGAATGAGCGGTTGTCCGTCACTGCACTGTCACCAGAAAGGGGCTACATGAAGAGTAAGAGCTCCCTTCTCCTTGGATTATGAAGTCCTAAGACTCAATGTTTCCATATCTCTCGGTGTGACAAAATTATCCAGTGAGAAATACAAACACAATTTTACGGTTAGTATTTTTGGTTGCTTGTTTTGTTTGGTTTTTTTCAAGATGGGGTCTCACTCTGTCACCCAGGCTGGAATGCAGTGGCACAATTATAGCTCACTGAAGCCTCAAACTCCTGGGTTCAAGCCATCCTCCCACCTCAGCCTCCTGAGTAGCTAGGACTGCAGCCATGTGCCACTATGCTCAAGAATGTTTTTTTAATTTTTAGAGATGTGGTCTTGCTATATTGCCCAGGTTGGTCTCAAACTCCTGGCCTCAAGCAATCCTTCCTCCTTGGCCTCCCAAGTGCTGGGATAAGAGGCCACTGCACCTGGTAGTTAGCATTTGTTGATACATATCCTGTTCTTTTTACTTTCTATTCACACTAATGCCATGCAAAAAAGAACTGTGAACCCCTGTTCTCCTTTTGAGTTTCAGAACTTCAGTTTCATCATCTGTAGAAGGTAGTCAATAAAATATATCTTGTGGGATTCTTGTAAGGATTAGTAATAAGATATATAACCTTCAGCTGTGGTTTGTGGCATACCGGAGGTGCTTGACAGGTGGATAGATGTTGATCTTTCTGTCTTCTTACCCTTTTGCTTCACTCTTTTATATTTAGAGAGGACCAGTCTCAACAGAAAGCAAAAATGACTTTTGGCAATTTAGCCTATCCCACAGTTGATAGAATTATAGAAATGCAGTTTAAAACACAGTCTCTCATTTGATTTTAGCTCAATTTAGAAAACCCAAATTTTACTGCACTCAGCTTCCAATTTTAAATCATATTTTTAAAAGCAGAGTAGGAGAAATATTTGTGTTTATTACTGTGATAAAACATTAATCTGTTTAAGAAAGATAATTTGAAAAATGGTTTTGAGAAATCACTAAAATATTGAGCAGTAAGATCCAACATGACATAGTGAAAACAGTACGGGTTTTGAAGTCAGAAATGCCAAACCATGTGACTTGGGATTAAGCTACAGAATTCTTTTCAACTTCAGATTTCTCATCTATAAAATGGTATTTATTTATTTATCTCATAGGATGTTTGAATTAAATGAAATAAGAAATATGAAGAGGCTATACAATTTTAATTATTATCTCCTATGTATTCCAAAGTATTAATATTATAAAAATAACTCTATGATTCACTATTCATGTTTGTGAGTCCGGATTCCTATGGTTTCCATATTCCCCGGGGCTCAGGTTGGGAGCTATTCAGAGTAGCAATGATTACCTTTGTTATCTAAGCACCTGGGAGCTAATAAGGGAGGCAGGGATACCCTAATTGCAGCACTCTTTTCAATAATGTATTTGAAGTCTATTAACGTTCCCTTTGCATGCAGAGTTTCAGCACGTGGTCAGACCAGGCAGCATCCTCAGATCAGTTCAGCTGGCTCTAAGGCCTAATAAGGAAATGAAACCAAAGAACCCTGGGAACAAAACTCCTTGCACCCATTTCTAGGGCAAACAATCAATTAAATCTTTACTGTTGCAGCAGGACAAACATCTTTACCAATTGTCATTTCCCAAGCTTTCGATAGCTAGCTATTCACATGTGGTTCCTGCATTCAGCCAATCACCTGTCATCCAGAATTACTCTGAGAAAAATGCCTTTCTCTGAACATTTCTTTGGCTATGAAATGCTTATAAGCTCTGTGAAATCATGTCTTGCAGGATTCCAGGTGTGGTAACTTATTGTGCTGATCTCTGAATAATGCAATTATCAGGAGATGTATTTTTACAAAGACATCGGGAAGCAGTTTGTGTTTTCTACAAGTCACATTGTAGGGACATGTGAAATCAATGGTGCTACCATTTTTGCTCTTCTCATCCGTGACTTCTAGCCACAGTGCACAGCCATTCCTCTGTGAGCTCACTCTACCCACGATAAGCCATATGTCATCCACGATGAAGATGTCCTTAAACTACAGCTATCACTTTATTCTTCTTGGGGCTACTCAACGTTTGCTGGATTTATTTTATTAACAGTTTTTAAAGACAATCTTTTCATGTGTCTACAACTCAACTCACACTTGAAAGAAAAATTGATGAAGTTGAAATCACTGTCCTGAGGAAAGTTTCTAGAATGTCAAGTATTTCTTGACTTTCGAGTCCGGGCCAGTTCGTTATGATGACTATATGGTTGCACAATAAAGTCTTGTTTCTATGACATATGCATCAATTTACAGTTTTGGAACACTGCTTTAGCAATGATCTGCCTAATGGATCGAAGATATAACTTGCCAACAGCACCAGAAAAACGCCTTCTGCATAATGACACTATACCTAAACAAAAGAGGCTTTGCTATTATCCAGGGATCAAAAAGACATCTCTCCCCAAACCTCCCTTTCCGTAATTCTCTGACTGGTACTTTTACAATGTGAATAATCATGTGGTTTGTAGCATCTGGTTCGCATGATTATGATAGAAGTGTGTGATAAAAGCATTTGGATTGAATAAAAGTAGAGAATATATAAAATAATGACTTATATTAGTGAATGAATTATTGTCTGTATGTTCGATTTATTCCCTCATGAGGGTTTTAATGCAGAGATGCTGAAAGATTGCACATACGTTTCACAGATAATCCAAGTGGTTGTGTTGCAAAAATGAGGAGTTGACCTGACAAATGTGCTTTCATGATGAATAACCAGAGCATCCGTCAAAGCAAAGGCCACTGCCGAGGAGAAGGTGTGCACAGCCACTGTATTGGCCCATGTCAGTAGATGCTGCAGATTTATGAAAAGACCAGATGTAGGTACCATTGGAAATATTCGAACAGGGCTTACTTATCAGAGACCACCGAAGGTGTCAGCATAGTCAGGACACACAACAGTAGGACCACCATCAATGGCTGCCCAGGCTGCGCACTGTCCAGCCCTGAGACACCGTTTGATTGCAATACACTGTGACTAGAACCCTCTGTAACTTGGTACCCCTTCTAGGCAGAGAGAGTTGCATTATGTGAGGCAGATGCAGCCTCTAGACTCAGCCCCTATACCTCTATAGAGGGTTTCAAAGTACCAGATGATAACCTTTGAGTAAGTAACTTTCTAGAAGCACAACCACACCTCTCTAGGTCCAACTTTATATGCACCAGCCTCGCATATTTCTGTACACAGTCTCAGAAGGATACATTCCAGAGGCCACCATATGCAAGCCAGGTACATCTCATCGGTCTCTGTGTTATGTAATGCATAACACACAGCTTGCTCAGGCATAAACAGAAGCCTCATTCATCACTCTCACTCTCTACAGGTTGGTACAAGCTGGCCTGGGAACATTCTCAGTGCTGCAGACTGGGCCATTTTCCCAGTCTCTTGGAGCCATGCTAACAAGCCTTTAGACTAGCTGAGTTTATCCAGAATGCTGAAATGCAAGGAGAAAAATGGGACCATGTGTTCCCATGTTGGCTTTATAACATAAGGGACCAGAGAAAGACAACTTTGAGGATTCCGTGCTGAAATGATGCTATACTCCTCATCTGCATATTAGCCAATGAGAGCAATAGCTTTAGTCTGTCTATGACATAAAGGAAGCTTTGGGTGGTGGGAATCACACGGGCTTTAGAAACTAGCAGAAATGAGTTTGAATCTTGGTACAGCTGAGCCCCTGCCTTATACTGGGTCAGGTGCTTGGCTGCTCTCTGTGAGGATATTTTTTCCACCTGTGATACTGTAATAACACTTAGCATCCAGGTTTAATAACAGGATTAATGAGTTTTGTGTGGAGATCCTGGCACAGTTCCTGGCATGTGGTAGGTGACTAATAAATAGTACCAATTAATTTTATTATAGGAATGAACTATACATCATGGGAACAATTGCATGGCACTATATGAAAGAGTATATGTATATGTGTGCACTTATAGCATTATATTTTTATAGCAGGTTTGAAAATTAAATTAATCTTAATTATACAAGTTAATAGAAGAATACATTCTTCTTTAAAAAAATAGAACATTATAGATGAAGTTAAAATTTTACTTTGATCACTCTCTACTAACCCCCATTAATTCCATTTTCTTCTCTACCTCCTAGAGGCAATCAGTATCATGAGAATTTTATATTTAAACACACATATGTATAAAAGCATATGGTTTTTAAAATTTTGTATTTAATATCAATATTAAATGCTATGATAGCATATGTACCATATTAGTACTGTTTTAGTCTGTTTCACTCAGCATTGTTTTTGAGTTCTACCCCCATGTCATTATGCTTAACTTAACATAAATCTAGTGCATTCTTTTTAACTTTTGTTGGAGCACTCCAATTTGTGAACATACCATGTTTTATTTATCCATTCCTGATAAATGCAATCTCTATCTCACTTATAAATGCACTTTAAATTGCTTCTAATGTTTTGCTATTACAAATAATGTCATGAACATCCTTGGCACAGGTACAAATTTTTGTCAGAATATATGCCAAAAGTAGACCTCCTAGATATAAATATTTTAAATTTTACTGGCTATTGGCAAATTCCTCTCTAAAGTGATATGAGTTTACATTTTCACCAACAGTTTAAAACTATTTCTGTTTCCTCAAGTTCTTGATGATGTTCAAATTTTTGCAAATCTCGTTAATGAAAAATATGTTTTTTAAAAAACTTAACTTTTTCCTATATATTCCAGATATGACTCCTTTATTATGTAGTCTGCAAATATTTTCTTCCAGTATGTCACTTATTTTTTCACTTTTTAATGGATCTTTGTGGTATACAAGATTTTATAATCTGAGGGAAGCACATTTGCCAATGTTTCTTAATTGTTTTTGCTCTTTGTGTCTTAAATATACTTGACAATTATATATATACTCTAATACTCTTTGAATTTACATTTTAATTTTGCTTTACATTTAGGTCTACAATCCAGTTGGATTTGCTTTTTGTAGTGATCTAATTTGTTTATTCCGTGTATTCTTAAACCCGTTGGTGTGAACCCATTTATTGAGAAATCCACTCTTTCTTCCCTTTCACCCTCATATACCAAGAATCCATATATGAATCTCACCTTGGGTTCTTTCTTTTGGTCCATTAATCTATTTGTTTATTCCTTCATCAGTACCACTTTATTTGTCCTATCTTTGTAATAAACTTTGGTGTCTGATAGGATAACCAGCTCACTTGACTTCTTTTTTAGACTTGTTTTGATTATTCATTCATATTTAGTATTCTATGCAAATTTTGGTGTATCGACTACTATGAAAAGTCTGATGAAGATTGCGATTGGAATTGCATTTATTTTATGTATTAATTTGAGGAAAAGCAACATTTTAATAAGAATGTGTCTTCCTGTCAATGGCAATGGTCTCTCACTCTTTATTGGGGTTTCATTTTATGTCCTTCGATAACATTTCATAATTTTTTTGAAATGTATTCTATTTTTCTTGTTAAGCATTATTTCTTGTTACTTCATTGTCTTTGTTGCTATCATAAATAGATTTTCTAAATGGTAACTGCTTGGGGATTTTTGTACGTTGATCTCATATTAAACCCACTTCCAGACTAATTCATGTGCTTCCAATAGTTTTCCCTTCATTATCATGTATTTTCCAGATAAACAATTATATTATCTATAAAAAAGACAGTTTTTATTTCTTTTTTTTCTAATCATTATACCTGTTATTTCTTATTTTTGACTTACTGTCTTATTTCAATACAATTGGCATATTAGCCATGACACCAGCATCCTTGTTTTATTTCCGGCTTTACTTGCGATGTTTCTAATGTTTCACCTTTAAGTATAATCTTTGCTAGATATTTCTGCTAAAGAACATTCATGAGGCTAGGGAAAGTTTCTTCTATCCGTGCTTTGCTATTGTGTGTGTTTGTGCGTGTATGTGTGTGTGTGTGTATTTTAATCATCTATGGGTACTGAATTTTGAATTTCTAATTAGTTCTTCTTTTTAACTGCTCATAATTTGTTTCCTGGGTGCAATATTTTCCCTAATCTTTCTCATGATAGCGTTAGATTCATTTTAAGCATCCTGTTCTTAATGCTTTACTAGCTGTTTTTTCAGACTGGGCTCTATGTTTTGTCTTTCTTTTGTTGGGTGGCTCTCCTCAGTTTGTCATTCTTAACTTTGAGTTTATCCCTCTGCTGTGATTTCTGCAGATGGACAGCTGCCTCCGTACATGAAGCCTGCCTGGAGGGAAGAGCTGGGCGATTGGGCTCCACAAGGCTTTAAATGAGCCAAGGGAAGGGCAGCATGTCCCTGGTGGGATGTCTTGGCACCTGGTCTTCTGAGCTTAATAGTTCCTGTTTTTCCACCTGTGACCAAGGGCTTGACTCTCTGTCCTAAGAATCGCATCTCCTGGAAAGAAATACTCCTCTCACAGTTTCCTAGTCCTAAAACAGATAGAGAGATAGGGATGATAGAGGTAGAGACAGAGAGAGAGAAAGAGAGAGAGAGAGAGGGAGAGAGAGAGATTCTAAGGGGTTCATCAGCCAAATAGATTTTATTGCCAAAACCCCATTAAGCCTCCTTCTGATTATGTCTGGGCCTCATCCAGATGCTGATATTGTTCTCACTCTCTCTCCCCTGGGCTCTGCACATGTTCGGGGTTGCTATTCAGCTCTTTAAAATCTGATCTCATTTGTTTTAAGTAATTTAGGGATTCATCATAATTTTTGAAAATTTTCATTCTTTTATGGGATCTGTGACTAAGTATTTGTGCGTGTAGAGACACAAAGACACACACACACACACACACAAATATGTATACACATACATACTTTCATTTCTAGCTTTTGTTCAGCATGTAGAGTTCAATGTGTGCTCAGCCTACTATTTTGAAACCAGAGTATTCTCTCTTTAACTCAGAAGTATTTGTATACTGGGGCATTTTCCTGCACTTGAATCTGATGTCTTGAAATACTCAAAACATTGATTGCCTGCATTTGAAGGGCAGCTTCAAATAGGATTTGATCTCAGAATGGCCTCTGTCAATCTAAATACAGGAGGCAGAGTTTGACCAATTTGAAAGCTATCTGCAAATTGTTGTATTGGCATGGCACTGACTCCATTTATTACTTCTGAGACCTTGAATAAATTATTCGATATCTCTGAGCCTCACCTAAGCAGTTGTGAGGGTCAAGTAACAAATGTACGTGAAGGTAGTTTATAATCAGTTAAACATGTACATGGAAATGATCAGTGTTGACATTACCCCATTATCTTTAATTTTTCATCTGTCACACCTCAATCTTCAAATTTTTCACATGTTGTCAACACAGTTACCTACTTATATAGAAGTTTATGTGATGGAAATATTTCCATGTTATTCCAGAAAGCTGCCAACACATAGTTTTGAATATACAAATCATGTTGACTGAGAGAAGTATGGTGTTGTGGTGTTTAGTATGGATTTTGGAATCAGGCAGACGTGGACTCTAATCCTCACTTACTTACTTCCTAAATCCTTTACTGAGACAATCACAACTCCTTGGCAGTAACGGAACATGTGGATTCCTTGACACTTATTCCTGCATTCACTTCAGATGACTTGCAGGATTAGGGGACCATCTTTGTGTTTCACTAAAACCCTATATTTGAAAGGATGGTGCAACTGATTAAGAAGGTCTTAAAGAAGATTACTGGAATATCCTGACAAGAAGACTTTTCTGGGTTCCCATTGCTCAACATGTCAATCTTTTATTGAACCTGCCATTCAGCCTTGCTAAATTGCTAGTGTAGCTCCACATCTCCCTATGCAGACTTAGTGAAGATTTACCAGATGAAAAAAGAAATGTGTCCTGGATTCCTGCTCTATATGCACCAATTCTTTTTTCAGGGTCACCTTGTGTCAGTTTTTATTGGAAACTACAGAGCTGAGTCTTGCCTCTATTGAGGTCACGAGTCTTGTGTATAATGAGGTTCATGTGGCAACATCATATTGATCAACAACAAAGGTCTTTTCCAGGGCGAGGGGATCTCAGACACATCACCTTCCACTATCAACGTTGTAGGGTTTTGTTTGTTTGCTTATTATGCTTTGAGTGTTTGTTTATTTGGCTGTACTTCTAGAACTATTCAGGAATACAATGTCAAGACACAATAATTTGCTCTTTTCAAACAGTGAAATTGATAGGGTATTCTACATGCTTGAGAAAGATGGTGGAACTAGATGATCTTTAAGTTTTCTTCCAACACTGAAAATCTATAATTCTACAATGAATTAACATAAATTTCACACAATAAGACATCCCTTTACTGATTCAACGATAACACTGGTGAAGAGGGGAAGGTTGTTGTGTGTGACAGGCTTTCTCTTTGGTACTCCTTGCAGTTTACAGACAACAAAAAGGATGATTTGACACTGAGTAATTTGGAAGAAATAAAAATCAAATTATTGAAAAAATCCACTTTTCTGAAATTTTACTGCTTTTCTGTGTGTGGGTTTGAAATTTTTTTTTTTTTTACAAGAAATTGTGTTTTGTTGTCCTCCTAATACAGCAAGGTCATTTTCCCATGACTATTAATAGCTATGATATTTGTTAAGGGTCATTGAATATCAGCAATGCTTAACACGCAGAGGCCTAGAGCATCAAATAGCCCCTGCTCTCACGGTGCATTACCAGTGGAAAACTCATGACATTCTTCTGATTTGGTAATGGAACTTGTCAGTCAAAGAGAAAACTAATAATATCTATTATTAATCTTTAGGCACCTAGGATCTTGAAACCTAGATGATTGAATTCTAATCAATGGGAAGTAAGATAGTGACAAATGATCCACAAAATCAATCTGGAGCCTAAACTGCTTCCAAAACTGTACAGTTTCATGGCATGTTGGAAAGAGCATGGGACGTCGAGAGGTCATACTCCCCAGGAACTATGTAACCTCATTGAAGGGAACGTGTCTGAACCCTTCATGTGAAGATACTAGCTCTCTAAAGTGCTTCATTAGGATTCTTGTATCAATTGAAAAATAGACATGCAATCACTTTGGAAATGACTGTTACAAGCTCATTATGAGCTTTCAGAGCAATTTGGAGAGTGCATTGCTCTCCAACGCCAGAACAAGTTGAAACCACCATCATGGCCTCATCATAGACAGAGATATTTGCATTTAGCTATAGCTCTCATACTTGTGATACTGTAATTATATCGTTATGATAAAAGCTCTTGAAATGATGTATTTTACTTCCAGAAATTGATTTGGTAGCAAATCTATCTCTACACTTTTTTCTATATCTTCCTTTCTCTTATTTTCATGCATTGCTCATTGAACATGCATTTACTCATCCTGTTATTTATCGGCCACAGACCTCCTGAGCTCTGCTGTTTAGCAGGCACTGTGCTAAGTGCTGGAGATACCGAGTCTTACAGGACAGACCCCTTGTCCTCACAGAACTTGCTGGTGTGTTTGTTAGGCTGTTTTATGTTTTACGTTCCCTAGGGAACAGAAACACACTTGGGCATCAAGTACAGCTGCACCAGGAAGGCTTTGTTGTGACGGGAATTGTTGTCTGGGCACTGGAAGTATCCAGCATCGCTCACAGACCAGGATATTGCTTTGTCCTGCTGCAAAAAGTGCTTGCTGCCCCTCCACCACTGTGGTGACAGGACCCTTTTCCATCTTATTTCTACCATCACTTCCACTCCCCACCAATTGCCATCTGTTTTTCTCTGTTTCTTAGATCCTACTTACTCATAGTTTCTTCTTAGAAATTTATCTAAGCATGGCCCTACCCTATACATCTTTTCAGCTTATATTCCCACTACTGACTGAACAACCAGTTCTTAGCTCACAGTCAAATGACCAAGAAAGAGAATGTGTTTAATGCTTTATTTCCTCAGTGTAGAAAACCATTTTCTGAGTGTAATATTAAGCAGGCTCCTAGCCTGGGATATGAATGAAGGCAGAAAATTCATCTTGCAATGGTTACATAAAATTGCTTTGTTTCCCTATCTGCCATTAATTGAGCAACCCTGGACAGAGCCTGTTAATTTATTTTTGAAGGTACCTAACCCTGAGAGAAGCAACCTCCAAATCCTTTGTCTTTACACTTCTGAGCCCCTTGACATTTCTCAACCAAGTCATGCAAAGTGCTGTCTTCCAAGGGAGCCTGTTTTGGGCATGTTTGAAATCACAGCAAAAGCTCAAGTTACCACTGAAAACCATGAGCTTCTAGCATCTATGGTGAGATTTCAGCTGGAATCTTAGAGCTCCCTACTTGCTCTAAGTCCACCACCAAGCGTCACGCACCCCACATTCCCCAAGAGACTGTTATGTGCAACCCGAAGTCCTGTTTTTCTGGATGCAGGGAACATACACTCATTCAAATTTTTCAATTAATAAGGGTTTGTAATAAGTCTATGTGTGGTGATAGGAGAAGGTAACAGGAAAAGACAGGACTCTTGGTAACAGGAATTGCACTGTGGGCCCCACAGAAGTGGCATCTGAAGTTCAATCAATGCCCAAGGCTCTCTAGGGACCAGGCCACCTTGTCTGCCTGGCAGCTTCAGCACAGGGGTCCTACCCAATGCTCTGCCATTAGTACAAGCCACCTACTTCCATCCTGCATCCTTCCCTGTGGTTCTTTTTACTGCTCTCCCTGCTGCTTACGGTATGATTCATTCACATCTTCACAGTGTTTGTCATGTGAGGCTACTTCATAGGTCAGTGAACAGTTTATGGATAGGGGGCCTTGGGGTGGAGCATCCAGTAGCTGGGCCTGGGGCAGGGCAACAGTGGGAACAGAGCTGTCTGATCCTCAGCAAGAGAGCAAGCATGGCAGTGTCCCTTAGAAGCTGCCACACTGTGTGGTGGCCCATCTCCCACTGTCTGTCCCCTAGACCCCAATAGTAGTTAAGAGTCTCCTGCCTCCACTCTCTTCTCTCAATAGCCCCTCCTCACTCAGCAGCCAGTGCAATGCATTTAAAACCCAGCTCAATCATCTCGTTCTTCTGCTCAAAATACTCCCTCTGAATAAAATCTGAACTTCTATATCTAAAGGATCCCACGTCATCTGTTTCTGGGATACTTCTTGGTCCACATCTCCTGCTACTTTGCCCCTCCCTTGTGCTGGCCCAGCCACACTGGCCACCTTGCTGCCCTTGAGGACACCCAACCCCTCCTCAGGGTTCTTACACAGGATGTCCTCACTCCGTGGTGTGTTCCCCTCTCGGACATCCACGTGCTTACTGCCTCAATCCACTCAGGGTTTTTCTCAGAGAAACCTTCTCTGACCCTTCCTCTAAATTGTGATCCTTCTGCCTATCAACGTCTCCTCAATCTCTTTGTACTGCATATCTGTTTCTTTGTGTGTTTATTGGCTACCTTTTCCACCAGAATTTAAAGTCTATCATGACAAGGAAGTCATTGCTTTGATTTACTCATATCCCACAATGCTTAGCACATAGACGGTGCTCAATAAAGATTTGTCAAATAAATGTATAAATGAATGCCTTAAAGGATTCTGTGGGCATGAATGGACTGTAACTGATGTGTTCAGAACAAGACTACTGAAGGAGATGGTGAGTAATTCTAAAGCTAGTCATAAGCTCTAAGATTTAGGCAAGCAAAGAGTTTTACCATGTATACTTTGGGAAATTGTGAAAGGCTTGACTCTTTTTTGAGACGTGGAGGCTAGAGAAAAGGGAATTCTTGTTGGGAGCATGTGCACAGATCAGAAGGGATGAGAAAGCATGGTATGTTTGGAGCAAATCCTTATCAAGATGCCTTCAGCGGCAAATAACAGAGAACCCAAACCTGCATTGGCCTAAGCAATAAGGAAATGTATCAGCTCACCTGGAAGGAAGCTCTTAAGTAGGGCGTGTTCTAAGAGCAGTGCATCAGGCCTCCAACACTGCTTTTCTGGGGATTCCCCTGGCTCTGCCCTCCTTCCTTGATTGGTCTCATCCTCATACTTGCAGCAAGATGGCTATAGAAGGTCCAGATGCCACATCCAGACATAGATATGTCTAGAAGCAAAAGCAGCTATTTTTTCCTTAGGCCTATTTTAAATAATTTCTAGAACACCACCAGAAAATTTCCTCTTACCTCCTGTCAGTCAACACTGGGTCACTTAGGCTTTCCTAAATAATCATTAGAAAAGAGAATTTAGGCTTTAGCATGACTGCCATGACTGGCTGTGACAAATTACCTTGGGGAAAGAACTTTAGGGAGTCAATCACCATTATCACTGGAGCTTGCGGGTAAAGGGAGGAAAGAGGTGAAGAGGCACGAACATTGAAAGGAAGCAGCAGTCAGAAAATAAGTCTTTGATGTCATGCTACAGAGTTGGAACATTACCGTAAGGACTACTGATGAGCAATGAGCAATTTTAAGCAGGGGATTTGTAGAATCAGTCTCCTGGTGTATAAGGGTTACTAAGATGGCAGTGTGGAGAATGGGTTGGAGGGAGAAAGACTGATGCCAGGGGAAGCAACTTGGATCGCTGCAGTGATACAAGTGAGAAATACAGAGTTTGAACTAAGTAAATGGTACTGAGGATGGATTTGAAAAGCGTAAGGAGATGCCAGAATTCTGGACCCATGAGGCAGGGTCTGGTGACTGGATGGACGTTGGGGTTGAGGCAGAGGAAGATTGAGGGATGAGCTGAGAGGTTTGGGTGTGGGTAGTTGGATGGAGAGCGGAATAATGCACAGAAAGAGGAAATAAAAGGGAGACAGATATGATAGGAACTCGGTGATTATCGTGCTTGATGTTCTCAGATAGAGATGCATGAAGGGTGGTTGGAGATGAGCATTTGGAATTCAGGAGGGAGGCAGGAACATTCCTTTATGTCCTGATGATGGACTAGGTGAGCCACGGTGCTGGGTGTGTGAATGATGCAGGAGGCATCAGCATCGACCTCACCCCCTTCAAGGAGCTTGCAGCTTCATTGACTATTTTAGAAAATAATCACATAAATTCCAAGGGTGCTTAGAGAACCTAGAGCAAGGAGAAATCTCTTCGAGTTGTGGCGACCAGCCAGTTTAAGTGGATCTTGAACAATGAATAGAGATTTGATCGGTGAAACAGGGAAAGGCCCTGTTAAGCAAGAGGACTGGTGATAACCTAGATTCGAATTTTTAAGGAATCTAAACTAGGAGCATTAGAACCAGCAAGAGAAAGGATGGGAGGGATGCCCATGATGTTTTGATAAAAGAGTCAATATATTGTTGTTGTGACTAATTGTATGTGAGCAAGAAGGAGAACTGCAAAATATTGTGTGTATGTGTGTGTGTGTGTGTGTGTGTGTGTGTTTGTGACTGAAAGAAAAAAATAGGAAAATCAGTGCAAGGAATTGATTGGGGTTGAGAGTAGTGGGAAGAAAATGTTCATTTTAGACATGTAGATATTGAGAAGGTGGGACGGTCAGCGGACAGACTGGAAATGTAGGAGAAAGATCAGGGTCAGAGGTGTGGATCTGGGGGTTCCTGTGTACATCTGGGCATGGCTATGAGTTACCAAGTCTACAGTGGTGACCTCTGGAATTGTGCGGTGCTGGCATACATTATAGGTATGTAAGTTGTAATTATCGGCGGTATTTTTCTCAACTGGATTTGCACAAATCATCAGTTAGATAAAAATCAACCTGAATCTGATATCCTATGGCTTTCCTCCAAAATATGCATTAAAATATTTAAGAATTTCTTACACTAGAGAGGGAGAATAAAGGACAGGGAAGAGGGGAGAAAAGATACAAAGTAAAAGAACCAGAAAAAGAAAATAGCTGCTTCCACATAATTATTAACGTGGGAGAGTACAGGAGATGATATACACTGCATCAGTCTCTTAGGAAACAAAAAAGCTCATTATTTTAACTCCATGAATATGGGGATTGAGGCACATAAAAATCATCTCTGACAGGAAAAAAATCTAGACAGTCGGAGTACACAGCTCTGGGGTGCAGCAACTACCCAATGCCTTGTGCAATTATGTGCTTACTAAAAGCTTTTGACAATAGCACTAGAGGGCAGGTGTCATGCTTCTTCAACCTACTGAGTCCATAAGCAAGAAGGTAGCTAAATGCTTTAATGAGAAGAAAAAGAGTAAGAAGGAAAGAAAAACGTGTGTGGTTAAGAGAATCCAGATTTAACTGTTTGCTGCATATTTATATGCATCTAATCATACACACACATACAAAATCTAATCAAATGTACACATGATGACACACTTCTTTAAGTTTAACAGCTGAAAGTTCAGCTATAATTTTCAAGGTAGTGGAGATTATCCATCATCCCTCAGAGGAAATTCCTTTTATAATGAGCAAAAGAAAATGAATTTTATCCTGTAAACCATAGTAGTAACAGGGACTGAAATCTATTGGAGAGTTATGTGAAGATCATCCTATATTGATGATCCTAACAAACTTCAGCTGAAAACTGGAAGATTGTGTAGCATGCTGAATTCTCCATCAGACTAGACAAGTTCAATGTAAATAGCTACATAGATCACATATGTGAACAAACATTCGTGCAAGGTATATTGGAGTAATCTATGTTGAGAGAAAATACTGATGCAGATGCTGTAGTCATTGACTAGCGGAAAGACTCACTTACATAGACTCTGCTCCTTGAGGTCAGAAACCATGTGTGTTTATCTACCACTATATTAGCACATAATGCAGAACCTGATACAAAACAAGAACTCAACAAACACATGAATTAATTTAGCACCGATTGTCCTAGGAGCTAAGTTATTACCAAACAAAATGTGGTTGTTTTGATTAATGTTAAAACTTAAATGTGAGAGCAAGACAAATGGATGGCTCACATTGAAAAGCTTATTTATCTACCATTCATTCACTCATGCTGCACTCTGAAAAGAATTTAATAAGTCTTTTAAAAGCACATAAAACAGGGAGAGGTACATGCAGAAATTGAGACAAAAAGAAAAAATATGGGAGTAGAAAAATAGAATAAAGGGAAGAGGGCACAGTGCGTATAAAAGTATATGCCACAGCAGTCTAGGCACCTGCCAAGTGTGCAATTGGTGTTTGAGTGTCTTAAAGAACAATACCAAGAGAAAGGTACCCACAGAGCCCTGAGACACCACCACTACCATCAGGTACAGCAGGTCACCATTCAGCTTCTACCCTGATTCAGTGGGCTAATATGTTATTTACTATTTATTTCCTGGAAAAAATGCACTACGAAAATGCACTACAGAGACTAAGTTATTTTCTTTCAAAGCAAAATAATTGCATAAAATCCTGGTGCTTTCCCATTAGTCCCTCTTTAATTCTCCAAATGAGAGGCAAATGAATTTTTTAAATGAGGCTTAACTTTTGACAGTTTTCAAGGTTTATAATGGAATAAAATGTATAGATTAACAGTTTCGATGGCTGTATGTCGACTCATATTAAATTCATGCAACAGAAAGAACCTCTAGCATAATTAATTTGTGCATTTCCTTGGTCTGTGCACGCTCATATTCTATATTGAAAACTCACGTACAAGTTTTATAAGGGTCAAGGTGGAAAGAACTCAAAGTGTGGCTTGAGATTTATTACTCACGCTGCAATTTAGACTTGAGTGTGTGCACAGTGACAGCCCACGGAGAGGATGAGGGTAAGAGACAGAATCTCCTGAGCCTGGCAGAGGAAATGAAAACACATCAGAGAGGGGAGGGACAACGTGGAAGAGTTCCCTTCCCAGAGCAGCTTTAGGGCTGCATCGTGTAACCCAGAGCTGCTCCAATGACAAATAACTCATCTGCTTAACTCAGACAAAGGAGTAAGGTGGGGAAACGCAAAATCTGTCATTGGCGTTCACGTGATCTGCAGAAAGTCTGGGTTCATATGTCTTGCCGTATTTCTGTGTGCTGAAGGACAGTGAAACAGACTATCAGGGCCAAGTGTAAAACTTTGGGAGATGAAGTTAGCCTCTAGAGATTTTACAGAGAAAAAATAATAGATGGGTTCTCACCAAAAGCTTGTCCTCCTTCCTTGTTCTCCTTTCCTCTTCTAAATTTAGATTGTGTTTCTTTACAAGTCATTTAAAATTTGCTCTGGGCTTGACTCCAGGAATCAACTATATATTTTAAGTAAACAAATATTCAAGGAACTTTTCACACATTTCTCAGAGTCATTATCTTTAGCTCTTTGATTTTGATTTTTAAGATAATATCTACAGCTCAAGTTTTAAGAACTTGTATGAACACAGAGGTATCTCTGTGATCTAACTGGATTTGTACAAAAATACTCCAGAAGAAAAGAAATACTTAGTTTTTGCTGCACATCTTGCTTTCATTTATTTCCTGTTTAAATAGTGCCGGAGACTGTACCCACTCCATGATATGGATTATCTATCTCCATAGAAGCCTTGTGAGTGATTATTATTATTTTACACATTAACAGATGAGGCAACTGAGAACTTTATGTCACTAACTCTCCCAGCTTCTCACATTAAAGTGTACCATCAGAATCTGAACTCAGACAGTCTCACTCTTGACCCATGTTCTTAACCACCAAGTTATAACTTTTACATTACATTTCGACCTTTCTTTAATAAACAAAATGTATGTTCTTGGAATGCAAGAAGCTTACTTAATTCATTAATATAGTAAAGATGAATAAAGAGTCAAGATACTTAAGTTTTATTAATGACATAAGCCATGTGACCTTAACCAAGTCAGCTCACCTCTTTGTTCCTCAACTGAACAATGTCAGGGGCTCAAAAAAGCTAGAATTGAGCTGACTTCTTAACCCTTTCAGGTTTCAACAATTTTGTCTTCTAATGAGATGCCTGCCATTACTTAATATACTTTTGGTCAGAGATAAGAACATGATGCTTATCCAAGAATGCGTAGGTGGGGTTGGTGTGGTTCTGCACTATGGCCAAGAACGCGATGGGTTACAAGTGGGAACTGATACAGAGAATGTGAATGAAGAAATTCAAATCCATTTCCCATATTAGACATACTAGTCAAAGCCCGGACTTGGAATTCTGTGGACTGTGTCGTATTTTTAAACATGGCCTAACTAATGCTATTTCTAAAAAAAGACTTCTTTATGTTTACTCAGTGCCCAGAATAGGACCTGGCTCTTAATGAAAGGTCATTGACAATTTTTAAGCAAATAAAATGAAAGGGAAAATCCACTTGATTCGTATATGCCCATCAGAAAATAAAGGCTGATTGCTGAGTTAATTGTTGTCCATGTCATTGCTCAGCTAAGTTTGAGAGGAAGCTCATCAGTAGAGTTCTCACTTGTCACCTCTAGGTGAACAGCCACTTCTCATTCTTCTTCCTCCTAAAGACTCTTTTCTTGCCCTGAGCACACTGGCAACAAGCTCTCTTTTCTTCCTCTGTAGGAGAGAGAAAGAGAGAGAGGGAGAAGGAATATGCATATCTACATATAATAATTCTTCCTTTCCATTATGTTGCTATGTGAATGACATATCTAATTAGACAGAAATTCAAACTGTGGCATTTCCTGTACTAAAGCACCATGAATTCGGCATTAAGAGTAATAATAATATCTATCGGGACAATTATCACAGTGCCTAGCAGGATTATCTTAACATATCGTTTGGCAGATCCTCACGTTCCTTTGTGACATCTCATTTTTAATGCGGCTTACAAAGAATACGTTTATAGAACTGATTCACAAAGGTCAGTATTTTTGCTGTGATAAAACACATTTTTCTCATTAAGCAATATTTTATTTATGCTCTCTAAAGGGAAAAGCATAGCACAGGTGAGGACACTGAGGCAGAGAGGGGTTAAAAGATTGAGGTCACACATTAAGGCAGTGAAAAAGGCAAAAATAGAAACAGGGGTTTTCTGAGTCATAGCCCAGTATTCCAGCCAATGACAGACCCTGTGCTGATGCACAAGCTCTCATTAGCTCACAAAATAACCGCGGGCACTTTTCCCCTGAAACCAGGCCACACACTCAGTGCATGCCCTGATGCATGTGCAAATTAATTTTTGGCAGCAGGAGGTCCTGGTACGTTTCAAGTCTAGGATACAAGTGATTAAGACAGAGGCATATCCATTTTTTTTCCAGATGAGAGAGCCAGAGTTCTAGGTCAAGCCCTAATAATTTCTTGAGTTTTAGAGTAACTTATAATGAGAATCATTCCATTTGCAGCATCAGTATGTTTTGTATATCTCACTCTCCTTCCAGAACCCTCTCTTCTATATGTAGTCCAGGCTTAGATGAATTCAGTCAGTGCTGGGAATAATTGTTCAGACTATTTGGATGTACATTGATTACGATGCCTTTTTCTTACTCCATGCAGAAGAATCACAAGAATTCTTGAAGTGTTGTTGGATGCCTCAAGCCAGAAAGAATGGCTCATTCCCTATATAAAGGAGTTTGGAAAATTAGGGTTATACTTATCAGTATAAAGGAAGCATATCAAATGACTCCGTGGTGAGCTCGTTGAAATTCCTAGAGTTTTATTTTTATGATTTCTTTGTATTCCTTCCCACAGAACCAATTATAGAGCCAGGTAATCTAATAAATGTTAATCACAATGAATTAAAAGGTATAATTATTGTCTGGTGAGACCAATGGATGGAGATATTTTAAAGGTAGGGTCAATGAATAAGCTCTGTCTCAAGTCCGAGAGCCTAATGGAGTACTGCACATCCTATCGGTGCTCAGTTACACCAGATTTTTAAAAAATTTCTTTATCGATATATGAAAGTTGTACATGTTTGGAGGGTACATGTGATATTTTGGTACATGTTTACAATGTGTAATGATCAAATCGAGGTCATTGGGATAGCCATCAACTCAAACATTTATCTTTTCTTTGTATTGGGAACATTATAATTTCTTCTCTTCTAGCTACTTGGAAATATACAATAAATTTTTGTTAACTGTAATTACTATACTATCAAATACTAGAATTTATTCCTTCCATCTAACTGTATTTTTATACTCATTATCCTACATCTCTTCATTCCCCCACCCCACTGCCCTTCCCAGCCTTTGGGAGCCACCAGTCTACTCTCTATCTTCATGAGAGTCACCTTTTTAGCTCCCACATATGAATGAGAAAATGCGATATTTGTCTTTCTGTGCATGACTTATTTTAACTTAACATAATGATCTTCAGTTCCACCCATGTTGCTACAAACAACAGGATCTCATCCTTTTTATGGTTGAATAATATTCCATGTGTATATATACATGGAATTTCTTTTATCCGTTCATCTGTTGATGGACACTTAGGTTGATTCCATATCTTGATTATTGTGAATAGTGCTGCAGTAAAATAGGAGTATTGATATCTCTTTGATATCCTGATTTCTTTTCTTTTGGATATGTACCCAGGAGTAGGATTGCCGGCTCATGTGGTAGTTCCGTATTCAGTTTCTTGTAGAACTTCCATAATGGCTATACTACTTTACATTCCCACCAACAGTTTATAAGTGTTCCCCTTTCTCCGTGTTCTCACCAATATATGATTTTTTTTTGTCTTTTTGGTAATAGCTGTTTTAACTGGAGCGAGATGATATCTCAATGTGGCTTTGAGCTGCATTTCTCTGATGATTAGAGGTGTTGAGTATACTTTCATATACTTTTGGGCCATTTGTATCTTTTCTTTTTTTTGAAAAATGTCAATTCAGGTCATTTGCCCATTTTAAAATCAGATCATTTGTTTTGGGTTTTTTTTTTTTTTTTTAGTTGTTTGAGTTTCGTATGTACTGTGCTTATTAATCCCTTATTGGATAGATAGTTTGAAAATATTTTCTACCATTTTGCAGGTTGTCTTATCCCTTTGTTGACTGTTTCCTTTGCTATGCAAAAGCTTTTTAGCTTGATGTGATCCTATTTGTCCAATTTTGCTTTTGTTGCCTGTGCTTTTCAGATGTTACACCAAAAATCTTTGCTCAGACCAATGTCCTGGAGCATTTCCCAATGTTTTCTTCTAGTAGTGTTATAGTTTCAGGTCTTATGCTTAAATCTTTAATCCATTTTGAGTTGCTTTTTGTTCATTGTAAAAGATGGGGATTTAGTATTATTATTCTGCATATGGATATTCAGTTTTCCCAGCACCATTTATTAAAGAAACTGTCCTTTCCCCATTGTACATTTTTGTCACCTTTGCCAAAAATGAGTTGACTGTAAGTGTCTGAATTTATTTTGGGGTTCTCTATGTTGTTCAGTTAGCCTATGCATTTGTTTTTATGCCTGTACCATACTGTTATGCTTACTATAGCTTTGTAGTATAATTTGAAATCAGGTAGTATGGTGCCTCTCTCTTTGTTCTTTTTGCTCAGCACTGTTTTAGCTATTCAGGGTCTTTTGTGGTTCCAAACAAATTTTAGGATTTTTTTTCTATTTTTATGAAGAATGTCATTGGTATTTTATTATGGATTGCATTAAATCTGTTATTCACTTTGGGTAATGTGGACATTTTAACAACATTAATTCTTCCAATCCATAATTATGGATTATTTTTCTATTTTTCTGTGTTCTTTTCAGTTTCTTTCATCAGTGTTTTATAGTTTTTCTTGTAGAGACCTTTCACTTTTTTGGTTAAATTTACTCCTAGGTATTTTTGTGTGTGTGTGTGTGTGTGTGTAGCTATTGTAAATGGGGATGCTTTCTTGTTTTCTTTTTCAGATTGATTGCTATTAACATATGGAAATGATACTAAATTTTGCATGTTGATTTTGGATCCTGCAACTTTGCTGTATTTGTTTATTAGTTCTAAGAGATTTTTGGTGGAGTCTTTAGATTTTTCTAAATATAAGATCATGTCATCTGCAAACAAAGCTAATTTAACCTCTTCCTTTCCAATTTGGATGCCCTTTATTTCTTTCTCTTGCTTAACTGGCCTGGCTAGGACTTCCAGTACCATGTTGAATAAAACAAACACCAGATTTTAGCAATAGCAATATTACTAACTCATTTATTCATTCATTTATTTAACAAACATGTGCAGAGCATCTATTCCATGGTAGAAAAAGCAGGACTGTGGAGATACAGAGGTATAATACATACACGTTCTGCCTTCAAGGAGCTCACAGTCATCAGATGGGGCAGACATCCAAGTAAACAGACACTGCAATCCCAAATGGTAAGACCTGTACATGAGAGGAGGTCAGCGTATTATGGGGACTCGCACAAGGGAAATCTGGCCATGATGAGGCATAGACAAGTGGGAAAAGGGCTTGTGAAGGAAAAAGATGACACCTGATCTTGCTACAAAGGAGGAGTGAGAGTTATATAAGCTAAGAAAGGGGAAATACACTGTTCAAGGCTAAGTGGAGAGAGCGAGCATAGAGAGGAGGAAAAGAGCACAGAGTGTTGGGGGTTTCGTGTGAACCAGTTACAGCATGTCAAACTCCAGGGGGACACCTTTTACATCTTAGTCTCTGTAAGTGGAGTTCTGTGAGTTTGTGTGACACATCAATCAGCCATTGTCATAAGCTGTGAGTTGACAGCTGGTGAGAGGGAAGAATCACATACTAAGATAAAAAAGAAAGAAAAGAAAAAAACTATAAATCAGTTATTTTTTAAATTAAGACACTTTACTGTTTTAAAGCAGTTTTAAGTTCACAGCAAAATTTAGTGGAAAATACGGAGAGTTCTCATATACCCACTTCTTCCACATATGCACAGACTCCCCTTCTATCAACATCCCCCAGCAAAGCGACATGTTTGTTATAATCGATGAACCAACATTGACACATCAATATCAACCAAAGCCCACAGTTACTTTAGGGGTCACTTTAGTGTTATACTTTCTGCTGCTTTTGACAAATGTATAAAGGCAGGTATTCGCCATTACAGTATCATACAGAATATGTTCCCTGCCCTAAAATTCCTCTGTGCTCCACCTCCCTACCTCCTAACCCCTGGCAGCCACTGATTTTTATATTGTCTCCATAGTTTTGCTTTTTCCAGAATGTCCTATAACTGGAATCATATAATATGCAGCCTTTTCAGATTGGCTTCTTTCACTTAGTAATATGAATTTAAGTTTCCTCCATTTCTTCCCATGGCTTGATAGTGTACTGCTTTTTGGCACTGGATAATATTCCATTGTCTGGATGTATTACACTATTCTTACTTATTTTTTTAATTTGGGAAGAGGAGAAAAGTGAGGGAGTCTGTCCCATAAAGTAGGAGGAGAGGCCTTCTGTTGAGGATGAGTGGAGAGGAATGTGGCAGCTTGAGGAGAGTGGTGATGTTCTATAATAACCAGTGTGGGGAATGGGAGAGTTTGCGGCTAAAAGCTGAAGCACAGCTCTGCAGCTGCAGCCCAAATCCTGGTCATGGGCCCACAGGTAGAAGCAGAGACTGCAGGTGCTTGTACAGTCTCACAATTATGGTTTTCTGGTAGAGACACAAGGGAGATGAAGTACTAAAGGAATTGGGGCTGTCAGTAGATAGCCCTCCCATGGGGGGCTGGTTTGTTCATTGGTATATACTTTTTTTAATTTTAACTTTTATTGTGGAAATTTTCAAATGTAAAGTAGAGCAGATAGTATAATAAACTCCATGTATTTATCACCAGGCTTCAACAATTAGAAACATTGCCATCTTGTTTTCTCTAATCTCCTCTTCATCATTTTTTCCTGGATATATTTGAAGAATATCCCAGGTATCATCAGATCATTTTACCCAAAAATGTATCTGTTTATATGTAAAATAGATAGGGACTTTAAAAAATTATAACTATAATGTTTTTCTCATAGCTAAAAAAAATTAACATTATTTCCTCAGTTTAATACAATTCTCAGTGAATATTCAAACCTCTAATTGTTCAAGACATTTTAGATAGTGTTTTTAATTGAGATCTAAATAAGGTCCACATATTATATATGATTGATATGTCTTTAGGTCTCTTTTTTATAAGCCCTGATTTCTGAGGTACAACTTATATATAATAAAATTTACCTTTTTTAAGTATGTAGTTCAATGACTTTTAATAAATGAGAGCTGGGAGCCAGGCAAATGTTAAAATGAGTAATCCAATTACAGAATATTATGCAGTCAAAGATATAATTCAAAAGATATTTTAAATTTCATATGAAGATAGGGAGGATCAGGATGTGAGGTCTGGAATAGTTTCAAAAGATATGTTGAACTTTTACCCCAGAGCAGAAGTGTGAGTAGAGAGGGGTTCAAGGAATCATTCCAGGTAGAAGGAACAGCATGCACAAAGACATGGAGGCAGGAAACAGCATGGTGCATTATGCAATAGAAGTAGATTGATACTGTTGAAAAATAAAGCAAGATGGGGTAGGTGGAAAGAGAATAGTGGAGACCTTAGTTAGATAAGAAAGGCACCTTGTATGCATGCTAAAAAGCTTGGATGTGGCCGGGTGCGGTGGCTCACGCCTGTAATCCTAGCACTCTGGGAGGCTGAAGCGGGTGGATCGCTCAAGATCAGGAGTTTGAGACCAGCCTGAGCAAGAGCGAGACCCCGTTTCTACTAAAAATGGAAAATAAATTAATCGGCCAACTAAAAATATATAGAAAAAATTAGCCGGGCATGGTGGTGCATGCCTGTAGTCCCAGCTACTCAGGAGGCTGAGGCAGAAGGATTGCTTGAGCCCAGCAGTTTGAGGTTGCTGTGAGCTAAGCTAACGCCACGGCAATCACTCTAGCCCGGGCAACAAAGCGAGACTCTGTCTAAAAAAAAAAAAAAAAAAAAAAAGCTTGGATGTTGCCCTATAGGAAAAGGAGTGCTACCAGGGGAAGAGAATTGTCATTTTAGAAAAATTTCTCCATTGGCGCTGTGGACAAAGGACTGGAGGGAGGCTAGCACAGGTAGATCAGTTCATTGACTGTTGCAAGAATCAGAGGAGATGGCATGGGCAACAGTGACCAAAGGAGGAGAACTGAGGACTGACGAAAGACAATTAGGTAAAGGACAAGTCTCAGTGAGTGAGTGACAGAGGAACAAGTGATGAGGTAGGAAAGTTAGTGAATAACCTAAGAAGACTCCTGATTTCCTGGCTTAAGATTCTCCTGAGGATGTTATACGTAAACTTTGGCTTTGGAATCAGATAGACCTGGGTTGTAATCCCAGGAATGACACTTATTTACAAGATGCGTGATTCAGAGCAACTTACCTCTCTGAGCCTTAGCCTCTCATCTAAAATGAAGATAAGAAAAGATACTTCCCAAAATGGTTGTGAGGATTTTGAGAAAACATGCAATGCTAATCCAGTGTTTGATGCATAGGAAGTGCTTAATAAATATTATTTATTAGACTTATCCAGTTTTAAAGTTCCTGGTTATAATATGAACAGGGGAAAACTACAAAAGTATGAGTTTATTACTTGTAGGGCACTATAAAATGGAGAATCCATGAAATTTGTATAAGGATAGAAACTGGATGTCTGAATGTTGGTTAAAATATAACTCACAACAGAAACCATATCAAAAGCAATACAAACCAAGACATATGTAATGATGAGCCTGTGTCATTCACATTGTGTTTTTACATAAGTATTCTCATTAGTCTTTATAGTAACACTAAGAAGCCATCATTTATTATTACCTCCATTTTATAAAGGAAGAAATCTCAACAAATTAATGTCATATACCAAGAAGGGTAAAGCCAAGTTTTGAAATCCTGTGATCTTTCAACTATATCTGAATATTAATAGCTATTACCATATGCCAGGTATTATATTAAGTGTTTTACATATATTTTTTCATGTATCACTCACAACTAGCCTATGAAATAGATCCTATTATTAACCCAGTTGAGATAATAAAAAGCCTTTGACAATTTAATTGGTTTATTCAAGGGCATATATCTAATGAGTGATGAAGCCAAGTTTTAAACCCAAGAGGTCTGACTCTAAAATTCAAGCTTTTAACCATATTGTGGTAATTCCTTTAATTTCTGAAACCCTAGGAACAGCTTTGAGCTTGTGCTAGAGGTCAAGAATTCAATGCACAATTTGGCTCTGTAAAAAGTTCGAAATTATACCATTTCATTTTTGAAATAAAATTACCCTGATTGTGAAAAGATAAAATATTCATTACAAAGGGAATTCCCTTCAGTACAAATTCATATGTGTTGTACTGAGTTTTGTGCCATACCCAAATCTGATGTCTCCATTGTCTACTATATCCAAGTCTGTGATAAAATCAATGACTGAGGTACAACGCTATGCCTCACCTCTGAATCTCTCTCTAGTTTGGTGTCAACCCCCAGTCAATACTCTTTGGATACCATCATCCCAGTAGATAAGGTTACTAATGTCCTGAGCAGGAATATTAGATTGTGACAGGAAAAAAACTGTGGAGTTTATGTTCTAGGAAATACACTTAAAAATCAGCTACACAAAAACAGAATGAAAACAGTCCCAACCATAACTAAATTGGCTTTCCTAAACATTAAAGGTAATTTTTAAATGATTTTCTGTGGGAGGTTTGTGGATCCAGATAAGGAGACCCAGTCGTAACAAGCAGCCCAGTAGAGGAAGCCTTTTTGTCCCTGTGGGCCTGAGATTCTCCTTCTTCAGCTGAAGACACCAGGGTGGGGAGGTGAGGGACCAAGTAAAGGCAACAGCTTGGCAGCCTCGCCCAGCAAGTTTCTTTGTCTCTTCAAGTCAGAGACTCTCCCAGTCCCCTACCATTCAGAGACATCAGGGAAGAAAGGGGATATCCCAACACCACCCTCCCTTACTGAGAGACACGCTGTGGCCTGGCCAGGGGAAATCTCTCCCACTCGCTTAGGCAGCATCAGCAGGGTGAGAGTCTCGGTGGCACCTGATATTCCAAACAGACCAACATAATACCATAAGGGCTCTAAAAAGCAAATAGCCATTGGGAGAACAGCCCACAAAAGTAAGCCAAGACCTGCATACTGAAATAAAAAAATTAAATAGGATGCAGAGCCCCCTCTAAAATTGTAGACAAGATGTCCAGGATACCATATAAAATCACCTGTCATATCAAGAACCCAGAAAATCATAGGTGGAATGAGAAAAAACAATCAGCTGATACTAACACCTAGATGGATCAGATGCTGGAATTCTCTGACAAGGTAAAGCAATCATAATAAAAATGCCTCAACAATCAATTGCAAATTCTCTTACAAATTGGGAGGAAAAAATCCTCAGCAAAGAAGTAAAAGTTACAAAAGACAACTGAATGAAAATTATAGAACTGAAAAATACTATAACAGAAATTTTAAAACTTGCTGGATCAGCTCAGTAGTACAGTGGAAATGACAGAGATTAGAATCAGTAAACTTGAGTGTAAAACAATGGAATTAACCCAATCTGAAAAACAGAGAGAAAATAGACTTAAAAAAAATGAATGGAGTTTCAGAGACATTTGGGGTAATAACAAAAGATCTAACAGTAATTTCATCCGAGTCTCAGAAAGAGAAGAGAAAGAGAGTAGGGCCAAAAGAGTTCTGAAGCAAGATGGCTGAAGACACCCTAAATTGGGCAAAAGATACAAACCTGTGCATCCAAGAAGCTGAGTGAAACCCAAACAGGATAAACACAAAGAAATTCATACCGAGACACATGATAATTAAACTTTTGTAAATAAAAGATAAAAATCTTGAGAGCAACTGGAGAGAAACAATGCCTTACCTATATAGAGAAACATCAGCTCAAGTGACAGCAGATATCTCAGTTGAAACCACGGAAATCGGAAGGAAGTGGCACGTTATTTATCAAGTGCTAAAGGAAAGAATTGCCAGCTATGAATTTTACTATAACTGACAAAAATAGTTTTCAGGAATGAGAGGAAATAAAAACATTGTCAGAAAAAGGAAAACTAAAACGATTTGTTTCTAATAGACATACCCCTGAAGATTCACTAAAGAAAGTTCTTCAAACAGGCAGAAAATGATTTTTTTAAAAAAGGAATCTTAGAGTATTAGGGAAGGAAGAACAAAAAACAGAGAGGGAAGAAATATGGGTACATACAATAAATTATCATTTTCCTCATGACTTTTATAAATTGTATTTGATGATTGAAATAAAAATTATAACATCACTTGATACCCAAGATGACAGGGAAAAGTGGGAAAGAGAAAGGAACCTAAACGGAATGCTTCCACTCTTCAAGCAAAATGGTAAATGTTGGTTCTAGTAAACCATGATAAGTCACATATAGTTTATATTCCTTATCATTCCCAGAACACCCACTATGAAAGCTGCACAAAGAGATACACTCAAACTCTCTATTTTGAAATGACTAGTTAAAAATTATTATCACTCAGGATGGAATTCTTAAAAAAAAAAAGTTTAGGTAAAGAAAAGACAAAAAGAGGAACTAGAACTAGAGGAAACAAATCGAAAACAATTAAGAAAATAGCAGACTTAAGTGCTAAAATAACATTAGTTACTTTAAATGCAAACAGTCAAAAATACTTCAATCAAAAGACAGAGGTGAGGGGGAAGAGTGAGTGGTTGTAGGGAGAGCGTGTGAGTGGGCAGTGGCACGGTTGTAAAAGGAAGCACAAGAGATCATTGTGATGCTGGAACTGCTCAGCACATGAACCTACACATTGTATACAGCTTAACACACGCACATTCAAGTATAAGTAAGTTCGGGGAAATCTGAATCATAGGGGTAGATTGTATCCATGTCAGTATCCCAGCTGTGATAATATGCTATAATCTTGCTAAATGTTTCCATTGAGGGAAACTGTGCAAAATGTGCAAGTCTCTCTAGTATTTCTTATAACTGCATGTGAATCTACAAGTATCTAAAAAAAAGTCAATTTTTAAAAAAGATACATTCATTACATTTTTATTTTGCTTATAACATGTTGCAAAATGTGTATTTGTTTAAAATGTTTGTTATGTTCCATTAACTTAAATCAATTTATCAAATAATGAAAACAAGGATAATAAACTCATATCTCCTTCCACATACATGGGCAAACTTTTGGCATTTGGAGAAGGGAGAGACAGGATAATCTGTTTTTCACAAATGTTTTGAAATAATGGCCATTGTGGGCCCATGAATGGAGAATAGTTGTCTAATCTTTCGCCACAAGCTTTATATCCTTTTCTTAATGGAAAAATGAGTAAGAGTCCCCCAGGGGAGGAATGACTTGTCCCAGAGAAGAAATATTGTTATAAATCCCCAACAAAGTGGTTTGAAATTCCCTATTGCTATCAAAAAGTCCCCTTAAATTAAACAGCATGGGAAAAGGAAAGATAGTTTGAGTGCTGTTTTAGACTAAATTTTTACTGCCATTTAGTTTTGAAATTTGAATCTTGCATTTTAGTTTGTTATTTTTTACAAACTAAATCATCCATTCTTAATCCATATTGATTGAAATTCATAGGGGTAATTCAGGTTATTGGGTATTAGAGGCTCATATCACAGAACCGCTGTAGTGGGACCAGCACTATAGTACACCGTGAATAAACTGGCAGAAAGCTTTCCTATATTTTCTTAATCAAATCAGCAAATAGATGGTATGTAGTAACTTTAACAGACACGACTAGATTGCAATCATATTTTGCTATGCCCACAATGTGACATTGAATGTTAAAAAGAAAATACACCAACTGAGTCTCAGGTCTATCTCATACATCAAAGAATCGGGCCTTTGTTTATCTCCATTTTTTATCACCTCTAAAAAATGAGATGAGTTCACAATAGGGCTTTCTTTTTGTCTAGCATCTAGATATACAGTATATTACTATCTCAGACTTGGACCAAAGCAGAGGCCATCCAGGTCAGTCCTCAGTTGTTGTGTTTGCAGTGCACTTACAAATTCTGAATATTTGGCAGTAAACTTAAAAAGATTGAAAGACTACAAAAAGCACTAAACAAATTAATAGTCGCAATGCAGTCACTGGCTCATATATCAGGACCTCGTAGAGTCTCTAACAGTATCCCTGGTTATCATGATTGGTTGCCCTTCAGTGCTACATCTCTATTTGAGTAGAATTGTTTACTGGCCCGGCCGTACCTTCTTAGAGACCCATAGAGGAAAGTTCTCTTATTTTCCTGGAAACATGCAATCTTTTCATTTTTTCTTTGCCTCTTATCTAGTACTTACTGCAGACTGAAACTTACTCTACGCTACCACTGTCTTCCAACACAACATTCTAATAGCACAGGATTTATGCTCAGTGATAGTTTTTTTTAAAGTGTTTTTTAAAATGTATTTATTAAAACATGGTGGCACGACTGGGTGGGAGTGATGGTTACCCCTCTGAACTACAGCACAGCGGTGAAGAACTGATCTATGACATGCAAGCCTTTCTCACACAGCATCACTGACAGTGGGCATTCAGCCTTTTCCTGAACATTCATCGTTACAGGCAGCTCACTCCCAATGGCCACACTCCAAAAACACTGCTCACTTCATTTTCAAACAACTTTGTTAGGAAGCTTTTTAACTGAGTTCAGATCTGCCGTATGTTCTAGTTTTATACCCAGCACAATACATAATAAATCTAGACCATGGGCTACAACCTTGAATGCCAGTGAGTAATGCTGCTTGGGAGTAAGAAAAATCTTGATAGAAACTCTCTTATTAGAAAAATATGGCCAAAAAACCCTGATGAAAGATTGCTGTGAAGATTGTTCACTTGATAAGGGAGATGTTGAAGATAACAGAGATTGGTGAAAAGGAGAGAACGTGCCCTATGCAATGGGCAACCCCTACTCCAGCTATTTTTTTGCTCTAAAGGGAAAAATAATGTCTAATTATTCTAAAAAGTCAGAAATCACGATTTTTAAGTGAAATGTCATAACTTTAAGCATTGACTGCTAATTCAAAACATTTAAAAAACTTATTGGGGTCAACATCGAGTTGGTCAGTGTATCTGTAGGTGACCACGTTGCCACCTCCAGTCTGAAGGCTGCACTGTATTACAGCCTTTGAGCCTTTGGAGACAGACATTGGGTCTCCAGGACTGTGTTTTCCTCCAGATCAAATGGCATCATTTCATTAACCATTCTATAGATAAAGATTCCAAACTCCTGTCTATCCTGAATGATCTTCTCCTGACTTGTTCTGATTTGCTGATAACCTTCCTGAAATTCAACATCAAGAGAGGCATAGAGAACCTCACACAGGTGCTGATCTGCAAACAGAACAGCCATTTCACACCTGTCTTTACTTACAGGTCTCTCTTCTAAGAGCCTCTGTGTGTGTTTATAAAAATCTGTGATTGGGATGCTCTCTGAGAGCTATTTGTTTCTTTCTCACCATGCTAAAGGTATGATCTAAATGTTATTTATTATTGCCTACGCATCTTTTCAAATTGACTTCCCTTTTGAAATATCTGGCTGTAAATTCATACCTATTTTGTCTTAGAAAATTTTGAAATCTATATTACGAAAGCAGAAATACCATCATTTTTATACCCACAAAGCATATTTGTATTTTCTGAAGCCTGTCTTTATCTAGAATTCCCTTCCTTAAGGTTTATTAACACTGAAAGAATCACTTCTCCCCAAATATTCTGATTGCTTCCAGTTCAAAAATCAGATATGGCTTTTCTATAAAAAGTATATGACTATATATTAATATTAGGTCTTTAACATATATTATCTAATTTAATTTTTCCCCAAACCCCATGAAGTATTATCTCTGTTCTACAGATTAGAAAAAAGACTTAGAAAGATTGTAAAAATAGCCCAAGGTCAAATAGCCAATAAGTATAAAGCCAGGAATTTAAATCCAGCCATCTAATTTTAAAGCCTGGACTCTTTCGACTATACCACTTGTCTAATTCTTTCTTGTTGGATAGAATTAAACCCTTAGTGTTAACTCCACTCATTGTTTCCTTTCTCTTTTGAGACATTCAGTTGTTATCAAATGTTCAGCTTTATGCCTAACAGGATAAGGCTTCCCACACCTGTCAGGGGAGTTAAAATTCTCCAATACTATTGGAATTTGCCTCTGTGCAATATAATCTCTATATGTTCTGTACTGCTTGGAACACACTGGGAACAAATGAGCACTCAAAACTCATTTTACAGTTTCATCATGAGTAAATATAACCTGAGTTACAAACAACAAATCTAGAAATGAACAATTTTAGAACATCAGTCAGTCCAGAATTAGGAATTGCCTGCATAAAAATGATTTGCAATAGTGATTTACCTATATGGCAGATACTGCTGGCTGCCTACCCAATATCTATTTTCTTCATTTTTTAACAAAAAGAACCCAAGTTTTGTTCACGATGACTATATATGCCCAGTTTAAAGCATATGTTTTTTTCAGCCTGTCTTACAATTATAGTGCGGTCTTGAGACATGGTTCTTGAGTCAATGAGATGTAAGCAGAACTTTCTAGGTATGACTTCGGGAAAATCTCCTTAGAGAAGGCAGTTTCACTTAGCCTGAACCTTTTGTTCTTTGCCCTTATCCTTCTTCTGCCTGAACTGCAGCATGATGCTGAAGGCAGAGCAGCCACTTTGCCACCATGAGGCAACAATCTTGAAAAGAAAAGCTATGTGTTAGGGGTGGCTGCAAGCAGAAAGAGCCTGAATCCCTGATGACATCGTGGAGACAATGGGCTGCCTGACTACATTCCTCTTGGTATGTTAAAAACAATAAACCCTTATGTGTAAATTGGGCTTTCAGTTATATGCAGCCAAAACTGTTTCAAACTGATATCCTAAACAATGCCTTACAAGAATTAGATGTGGCTTTTGTATCACCAAAGTGATAAAATCCCATACACAGGACTTAGTCTTTTGTGTCTCTCCATAATGTATCTGTCAACTCAGTGAACCCTCAACACCAGGCAGGTGTGCTGAAAAGATCAAATATGCCATGACCTCTCCCTAGACTGTAAATCTATGAGAGTAGGGACAATTTCCATGTGGTTCATTCTTGTTCACCAGGACCTGTTAGTGATGTGCATAAAAAGTTAAATACTTGTCCTATAGATGAATGAATGGATGAAAAGTTGAGCTTACAGTCTAGCAAGTAAGGAGATTAGCAAGTAAATAGGTGATAATAAGGGAATAAAATCTTGGTTAACGTAATTGTCTAGGGCTTCCTGGAGGAGATTACTTTCAACTGGGGCATGAAAACTGAGAAACAGCTAGCAAGGTAAAAGATACAGGGAGAACTTTCTGAGGTGGGGGAGTAGCGGGCAATAGAGAACTGTATACAGCTCTGCAGGTCTTGGTGTAGCATTCAGCGAGCCTTTTCACGAGCTACAGGCTGCAGAGGCAAGCAAGAGTTAGATCATGGAGGGCCTGGGCCTGTCCCATCACAAACACAGTCTTCTGAGTTAGTCTAGTGGCCGATAAACTGATTTCAAAGTGTATTCAGTTTCCCCACCTGCAATTACAAATTTTAGCCTTTAAATTTTAAGCATTTTGGGGCTCGATGATACGAACTTCTTCAACCACATTTCCGTGCCTTCAGCTATTTTTATCCTTATTTCAAAAGTCTATAACATGTATCATGAATGCATCTACCAGTGGTTTTAAGAAAATCTCTTCCACTACTGAAGTGGGATATATTCGAAAGACCCTCCTGTCTTAAAGCGTTAGGGATCACCTGGGAGTCTCATCCCCTTCTTTCAGAATCCCTTTCTGCCATCGCCACCTTACCCCCAACTGTGAGGTTTCTTGCTGTGGCGGCAGCAGCTGGGGTTAAACACTTCCCCTGCTTCCTGTCTCAATAGGGCTCTGTGGTGTACTGCATTGAGTCTATACACATATGCTTCCATTTGGTCCCTGCTAGAGCTGGCAAAAATGACTTGAAAGACGGAGGTTAATAATTGCACATGAATGGAGCGAAGATCAAATAAGCAGGTCAATATTTTTATCCATCTTTGCCTACCTGTCTCCTCACTCCTCAAACTCAGTCATTTTTCTAGTTTTTCTCTTCTACATTTGGCACCCCTCCTAGAGGTTGCCGCTATTTATTGTTGAACCTGAAGTATTAACACCTTCAGCCTGGGATGTAGGGAGCTAGCCTGATCTTCCCATGAACCTCATCACCGCATCACAAAGCTTAACTGGGAAAGAAAATAAAAATGCCCTGAACGTAAACTCACTCCTTCTTCATATATCTTATAAATGCATGCTCCTGTGCACATTTATAATATATTGTATTTATCATAAACTATATGGGCATAAAACTTGGTCCATTCCATAAATGTACTTGATCTGGATGATAGAAGAAATGTGAGGATTCCACATTTCTGTTTGGCTGTCATCTGACTTTAAGTCAGCTTTGTATGTCTATAAAAGGGAGTGATCATCTCCAAGACTCAAAAGTTAATAAATGTTACTGATCTCATTGTACGTTTTCCATCTCATTTTAGAAGTACAAAATGGAAAGAAATCATTACATGCAGAATGTGGAAATAACTATCTCTAATATTAATCAAATTCTTTCTAATCTAGTTAACAGCTATCATAATTAATAGACTCATCTAAAAAGTTGCAGTGTCACAGATGGGGACAAGATTACTTTGTTTTTGTGATAGTGGATTTTTGTTTTCTATCTTAATGACAAATTTGCATTTTGACCCTGCCTTTTGGCTTATAGTCCAATTTATATATCTGACTACATTTACTGGTGACAGATTTCTGTCACATTTCAACAGTTAATATTTTTCTTAATCTGAAAATTTAAGGATGTGGAACAAATGTTTCTTGTACCATTTCTCCCTCAGCACATTTATGGCTTAGTCTGTTTCTAAAAATAATTTATTGGTCTGGTTTTTTTCTCCTAAACAATGGTTTTAACAATTCTCATGAAGACATTTTTCTAATTTTTGTTGCTAACCAGCTCAGAGCACTGCATACTTTGTTTCATGCTGCTAATATGCATTATTCAGAAAGCAACGATCGGATTGATTTGGTTCCATTTGTACAGGAAGTGGCATTTATGTATAATCCATGTACTGCTTTTAAAAATGTAAAATGGTGAACTTCAAAACAAATGAAAGTCAAATCTAGTCTCTCAATGGAAGCTTTAGTCTTTGTTATCAAAAATATTAAATGGTTTATTTCCTTATCAGTGAAATAACAATTAAATATTGCAATAGCACAGTAGTGCCTTCTCAGGAGCATTCGTTTACTTTTTCAAGCCCTCTCTCTCCTTGACTCTCGGTGCTCAGCAAGTCCATGGTTCACACAGACAGCGCTCTGGGCAACAGTCCCTCTGGGCGTGGTCCCCCACTGCACTCCATGTCCTCTGCAGCCTTCCTCAGCCAGACCAGACACCAGCGTGGAAGGCATTTCACGACTAGCTTGGATCTGATGACTCTCATTAATCAAACCCTACAGAGACTCCAACTTGTGTCTTGGATGCCTGAGTCATTCATTAGCTCATTCCCACGACAAGACTTATTGAGGACAACTGTTAAATGCCTTCCTTTAATGAATCTGTTATATTTAACTAAATCACTTCTGAAAATTGATTTTGCTCCACCATTCCCCTGACAAGCGCTTCTTCATCTCCTCCCCAATTTTTTTTCCTTCTCTTCATTAAAAAAAACACATCCAAGCCTCATTTCTTTTCCTCTCTATAGGCAAGTAGGAAATTTATTCTCCTCTGAAACAAGCAAATTCCTTACCTTTATGCTTTTCCCACATCCTTTTCTGATGACATTTGACCCTTGAATCATGTAGGGGTTAGGGGCACGGACCCCCTGTGCAGTTGAAAATGTGTGTATATGTTTCGATTCCTCCCAAATTAACTGTTGAACAGAAGCCTCACTGATAACATAAACAGTTGATTCACACATATTTTGTATGTTACACGTATGATATAGTGTATTCTTATGATAAAGTAGGCTAGAGAACAGTAAATGTTATTAAGAAAATTATAAGGAAGAGAAAATATATATACTATTCATTCAGTGGAAGTGGATCTTCATAAAGGTCTTCATCCTCATCATTGTCTTCATGTTGAGTAGGCTGAGGAAGAAGGGAAAGAGGAGACTTGCTCTTGCTGTCTTGGGGGTGGCAGAGGTGGAAGAAAATCTGCATACAAGTGGACCACGCAGCTCAAACCTGTGTAACTTGAGGGTCAACTGTACATTGATGCTTATATTTAGGTTTCCTTATGTGTTAAATATTTTGAGGTTAAGGAGACCACTTTGTCCAAAAACAAGTGCTCAGCACAAAGTAATCAACCAATGTCATTGATATGCTAAAGAAAAGCATAGCTCTGTTATCATTGAATTGCCACTAAAATATAAACAAAAGCTTTACAGTTAAAGTAATCAACATTTTTATAAAACACGTATATTCCAAAGTAAAACCTTATAGGCAGCATGAGATGAATTTCAATTTGATTATGCTTGCTCTGTTGAGTCTTTTATGTATGTTCTCCCAATAAAAATGAGCCAAATAACCTGTGTGAAAATAAATTAAATAGCTATTGGCCTTAGAACTCATCAGCAAAAATGGATCGGATTTTCTGGTTCAGTTCTAGGGACAAGATACCTACCAGTGCCGTTGTAACTAAAATAAGTGATTATCCTCTAGTGAAGGCTGAGTGGCAGTGCAAAAGAATTAGGCTCATGCCTGTCTGCTATGTTTATGTAAGTTTGGAGGAAAATATAGATTGAGTAGAGAAAGGATTAAATACATTAGCATAATTTTTTATTTTGAGCCATTTGTGTGTGTATGTGAATAACCTCATTGCTTTTTAAAAGTTAATGGAATTACACAATATTTCACACAGTATATAAAAGTATATTACAGAAAAAAGTATCCCATCCCTGTGTATCAGGCTTCCAAGTACCCTTCCAAAAAACATCATTACCAGCTTTTTATTTCCTTTGTATCATAGGCTTTACTTCTTTCAATGAGACTTACCTTAACCACTATATTTAAAATTTCAACTCACTTAGATTCTCAAGCCCCATATCATGCTCTTATTTTTTTCTATGATAGATTTTAACCCCTTCTAACATACATATCACTTATTAATTATGATTTTGTTTATTCTTTCCCTTCCACACTAAAAAGCAAGTTGCATTAGGACTGAGATGTTTTGTATTTAATCCATATATTCTGTATGCTTAAAATAGGTATTGACAGTCAATAAATATTTGTTGAATTGGGTAGATAAATGACTGAATGTATCCAGAAAATTCCATGCCTAATAAAGCATATGTATTTAATATGTGTATCTCTCTTACCCCCTAATCTTTTTTTTTATGTAAACAAACCTTTTCATTTTTTTGTTTTTTATTCCAAGGTATTGTGAGGGTACAAACATTCTAGTTACACTTTATGTCTTTGCATCATACAAATACAGGTTAAAGGTGTGCCCTTCCCTCCCTTTAGTGCTTCCCGTGTCCTTTAGTTGTAGATTTGCCCCCCCA
>CAUYSK010073511.1:0-13188 GCA_963575035.1 Avahi laniger | reverse complement strand
CGGCCTCCACGCGTACTTGTGTTTGGGGAGCTGCTGGGAGGGCAGGGCTGGAGCGGGGGCTGCCGGAGACACGGTGTCTCGGGGCACAAGTGTGTGTGTGCGGCTCAGCTCACGGGTCAGGATGGCGTCTGGCTGTGAAGGGCACGGGGGAGGGACCGAGGCTGGGAGCGGGTGCAGGACAGGAGGAAAACCTATGCAGAAACCTGCTGGAGAGATGTGGTTGGTTTCACTGAGTACAAGTAGGAGGGAGAGAAAAAGGGAGATTTGAAAATGTTCTGGAGGTCAGATGGTGGGGACTGTGATGATCGGAGCGTGCTGCGTCCTCTGTGTCCCCGGCAGGGCTCTGAGCTTTCGTGTGTGAACTCATTAAAGAAAGCTGGATGCGTTATCCCCGTTCCGCTGGTGGGGAAACAGAGGCCCACGCAGTCCGGTAACTTGGCAGAGGTCACCCAGCTGGGAGGGCTTGGCAGGGCTTCGCACCTGGCGCGCTGACGCCGTGCAGTGCTGTGCCCGCTGGATTGCTTCTGAGAGCGGAGAGAGGATGAAGCCCCTCCCCCGGCCACCTGCTGTCCTCGTCCTCCAGGCTGGTCCCTCGCGCCTGGCCCCCTCCAGCCCCACCCAGCTCAGCCGCTCAGTCCAGTCACTGCCCCCCACCCAGTGCCCCTTTGCTGATTGTGCCAAACATCTCCCCCAGCGAAGCATTTCCAAACAGGCCTTCCAGGCGGAACTCGCTCCTGCGTGCGCGTCCCCTCTGTTCCTGGGAATATCAAAACTTTGGTCTCCCCTTTGGGACTTTGAAGATGGTGGGAATGGGGCAGGAGCCCACGTTCCTGCATACAACAGGCACTCACTAAGAGGGTGAATGTGTGCGCAGAGCTGCAGACCTGGCGTGGGCATCTGGGTGGGTGGTGGTGTCTTGATGAGAGGTCAGGATGGCCAGAGTCTGGGACAGAGATGAGGTCGCTGTTCTGAGGATGTCCAGGGGGGCGCCCCCGTGTTGGTGACCAGGCGTGGGGTCTGTTCGCAGTGCCGACTCGGGAGCTGACGGCCTGCGCAGCTGGGTGGAAGCTGTTTCCCAGGCACTTGCGCCATGGCCGTCGCCCGACTCAGGTCCCCATCAGAGGGAGAACTCTTAGACTGAGACACTGAGAACGGCAGGGAACATTTCTAAACCTTCGCACAAACTCCTGTGGCTTTCTCCTTGCTCCCGGTAGGTGTGACTAATCAGAGCCCCAGGAACAAAGAGTGAAGGGAAAGAATTTTCCCAGAATAAAGAGTAACAGATTTCCTTTTCAAATGCTATTTTTCCTAAAAGGTTGAATTCGGTCCATCTCACCAAGAAAGAGCAGGTTTCCAGCATCTCTTTTTTAAAGGAGCTTTTAGAAAAGGAAAATAATATCGGTTACCGTCCTAACTTTTGCACATTTTCCTGTTTTAAGCAATTTTGTTAAATGTTAAGTATCTTTTATAAACGTGGAAGTTCTGAATAGCGCCAGGAATCCCTGCCAGCATGGCTCCCGTGGGCCGGGCACTGCTCAGGTGCCCCGTCAGCTCCTCCTCCTCACCCGCTCACGCGGGGACGCAGGTGGGGAGAGGCCCGCACAGCTGCGGACTCACGTTACTCATTCAGACAGAGCTGGGCCAACGTCGGGACGCCGTCCTGCGGCTGTCACACCGCAGGGACACGTCTGCTGCGTGTCAGATGTTTCCTGGCCTATTTCATAATCCCAGGGGCTCTGCTGGAAAGCGGGGTCGTCCCCTTTGACCTGTGAGGGGTCCACGATTCAGGGACCTTAAGTCATTTTCTGGCCCTCCTGCCGCTGGGGCGGGGCTGGCACGGAGTGTGTGGTTCAACATGTCTGGGTCTGGCGACCCGGCCGGCCCGTCTAGTGGATCCACCTGACCGTTTTCCGTGGACTCTGCCCTCTCTTCTCATCGATGGAGGGCACCAGAATGAGCTTATCTGCTTCGTCGTAGCATTGGAAGGTTCCGTTTTTATCACTGAGCAAACTGAACACCGGATAAAGCCAGTGCAGTTACCTGTTACCATCAGCGTAGGAGCGCGTGTGAACACGCGTGTGCTGCGGGAGATGGCAGAGAAAGGTCGGTTTCCCGGCCGGCCCTCGCTGGCCCCAGAAGGTAGCCGCCCATCTGTCGGGCCTCGGACACGTCTTCAGGTTGGGAAGGGGTGGTCTGAGGCCTCGAGTTTGTGTTTCTGGGACATTAACGTGGCCCAGACCCAGGATTCTAGGATGGGAGGTTCCGTCGCAGGGGAAGGCATCTGACGTGGTTCTGGGTGGCAGAGGGCCGGCAGGCAGCCTCTCGGTGGGTGGGGAGTCCATTTATTTGGGGTTTTGACTGGGTTTCTGGAAGGCATTTGCATAGAGGAGCTGAAAGCCAGGTTAGAAACTCATGCGTTCTTCTCTCAAAAACAAGAATTGAGAGTCGCATGAGGGTTAACCAGCGTGGACTCGGAGCCCAGGCTCCCGGCAGGTAGTTTGGAGAGGGCAGAGGACCCCAGAGCGCAACCTTTCTCGCTGTGCGAGAAGGAGAGGGTCCGGCGGTCCCGCCCAGGTGCCGTGGCAGCTGTGTGTTCTTGGACCCCCGAGTGCCCGCCCACCTTGCTCTCTGTCCCCGTTCCAGCAGGGTCCTGGTGGTTTCTCGCTAACCCCGTGTGGTCTCTAATGCTCTCGTCAACCGCTGCACCGCTCTGTCTCTCCCTGTGCCGCGACCCATCCAGTAGTTTCTGTGTAACACGTGTGTAGTAGCCGAGCATCCTCCCTTACTCGTGAACTGTGACTGCAGAAACACCATCCTCATGATGTTCTGTGTGTTCCAGAACTGGGTTTCTCTTGAGGAGAATATAGGGTCTCAGCCCTTGAATTTACCAAGTGGTTGTAGACGAGGCACCTGTGAAGCTTGAAAAATTTGTTCCAGTTTTGTGACCCCAACAAGAGAATGACAATTTCGGTGTTCTCTGTTTCCCAGCGAGTGGGAATTCCTGAATTTACACATAAAGCCTACTTGAAAATTCCACACTTCTTGGCCCTGAGCGCCTGGCATCGCGTGGGAGGCGGTGCCTTCTAACTGGAAGTGAACATGGTTCTTAAAGACAAATATTTAAATCTGAGTTCAGTTCTTTTAAAATTCAGTGGTTGCTGGAGACATGGAAATCCACTCCTAAGTACTCAGCTCCCTCCAGGGCAACAGCCTAGGGTGTATTTTTCCACAAGCGAAGCCCATGTCTGTTTGCTCCCTTTATGCTCTGTTTTTCTTTTGTAACAAGGTTTTTTTTGTGTGTGGCAGGTGGCAGGTTCAAGAAAGAGATTGTTGTCGACGGACAAAGCTATCTGCTGCTGATCAGAGATGAAGGGGGCCCCCCGGAGGCGCAGGTCGGTATTACGTGTATGCTGGTAGCCGGCTTTTGCCTTTGTTTTCTTTTTAAGGATCTGATTAAACAAGTGATTGTAGAAATCATTGAAGCGCTTTCCAAAGAGAAGGGGAAATCCCATAAAAGTCCTTTCTATAACTGCAGTTTTTCTCATCTCTAAGAAACAAATTCTGTTGTTCTTTCAGACTAAACCCTAGAGAGAGGTTGGGTCTGTGTGGCTCATTTTTTTCACTTTTTGTGTTTTTAAGAAGAAAGGAAAAGCAGACTCTGCCCTGATTTGCCAGCCCAGTTTTTGTTTGTTTTGTGGTTTTTTTCTTTAAGTAGTTTGCTCCCTAGAGCAACGTGGCCACTTAGGAAATGCACCGGGCGGAATTTGGGACAAGGGCAGTGGGCGCCTCTGTGGCCACCTGGGCCCGAGGAAGTCTCCGCTGCAAACTGTGTGCAGCCTGCTGCCATTTCTTTGGGAATTCCTTGGACAGTGGGCATTCTGGAAATAAAAAAGCACGAGTGTGGAAAACTCCCTTTGGTTTACTTAATCCAGTTAATTGTTTCACTTACATCATGATCTACTAGCCAAACACTTGGAAGAAGCCGAGAGCTAGTAATAGCCAGTGATCCTTAATGCAGAGTCAATATTAAACATTTCCTTGGCTTTCTTTTTGGAGCTTTCCTTTTTGTAGAAGCGAAGCATAGAATTATAAGACAGTGAAAGTAAAAAATACTGCGTCCAGGGGCTGTTAAGTGTCTAGTACTCCTCGCACTGGAGGATCGTGCAGCTGTTCAGAAAATGACGTGGGTTTGCCATGTTCTGTTGAATCTAAAACACCACTGATAATAAGATGTACCAACATTTAAATGAAAAATGCTACCAGTTAAACTATGAGACATCAATAATAAGGTGTGTTCTGATTTCAAAAATGTTTAAATGTGAAAAATTTTATTTCTTAGCATTGACAGTACCATATACTTTGTCATGATAAGGAAAGATCTTGAAGACATGTTAAAAGGGAAAAAAGTTGCTCACAAAGTAGTTTTAGCCCATGTTCAGTAAACATCTGTTAGTTTATAATGAAGTGGGCAAGGTTTGAGATCTGACCGGCACTGTCCTAGGTTTGTTACGGTGATAAAGCCACATAACTCGTTCCTTAGATTTAGCACATGGGACAGTCCGCGCTGCTACGACAAGGGTTTCGTTGGCGCGCGGTCCCTCTGAGGCAATCGCAGATAGCACAAGGAAGTAGGTAAAGTGCGGCAGTCACCTGGGTTCATTTTCCATTTTTCCCAGCACGTAAATGTTTCGAGTGACTAGAAACAAGCTTTCCCCCCACAACTAAAGAGCAAACCTTGGCAGTATATGAAGAACCTAAGAAAAAAAAAAAGTCTGTAGAACTGCACAGACTAGCTGGTTTAGTGGCTTCAGGACATGCCGTGCTTTGAGTCCTGCCCCAGGTCCACTCTGGAGAGGGCTACAGCCCTGGGTTGAGGGCCGCAGAGCGCTGACCCTCTTGGCTTCAGGGTAAAGACTGAACCCTGCCATGAATGTTATGAGGGTGCCTTTTGCACTTGAAAGCACTTTCTTGCGTGTGCGCTTATTAGAAAGCCCATACCGAGTGTTTCCGCAGCGCCACGCGTCGGCAGACGGAATCCCGTTATTTTGACTCCAGTGGTATTTTCTTCTGAGAAAGATCTTTTCTCTAATATCCATGGAAAATGCATCTTTTATAGAGCTTAAGAGGCTGAGAACATGTAATGTCATTTGATAAAAATAGCATTTTCCTTTTAATCATTACAATTAAGGAATTGCTTTAAGAAAAAAACACATTAAGGCCTGTGACAAACAACTGCCTCCTGCTTGTTCTTATGCCTCAGAGGCACCCACGTTGTGAGCCGAATCACGTAATGGTGACACTGGGTGAGGCCCTGCGCCGCATGTCACTGGGATCTTCTCACTTTATCCCTGAGGCCACCCTGGGGCAAGGTCGTTCCCCGTGTTCCCTTGAGGATGCTGGCACCCCGAGATCTCACCCAGGTGTGGCCGGCTGGGACGTGGTGATGGAGGTGCAGAGCCAGGTGGCCAGCCTGCCCGGGATCCCACCCGGCGCTGGGGGTGGAGCCAGGACCCCCGGGAGCTCCGCCTGGCCTCTGGCTGGGAGAAGGTGTTCACTCTGTTTCCCAGATGATCAGCCCCTTGTTCTTGCAGAAGATTTCTGTTAAATACTTTGGGGAATATCACGATGGAGCCTTTCAAAATTATGGGCAGGATTCCTTTCTTTTCGTTATTACAGATCATTTAATACAGTCTACCTAAGGATACTGACTTCACAAAAGAAATTGCAAGACTCGTGGCCACCAGTGTAATTTTAGCCTAGTGTAAAACTCTGCCAATTAACTGGCAGTTTTTTTTCTTTCAAACCTTTAATTTTCTAATGAGGAAGGCATGAGGGGTATTTATTGACGCCCACCACCTACGAGGTGCTGGGGAGGTCATATGCACCCTCAGGAGAACGGGCCGTGCTCTGAGCTTCCTCTGTGTGGGGGTCAGATGTGTCCCAGCTTCTGTCTTGGGAGTTGAGTTCTGGCCCCGGGGTAGGACAGCCGGTGCCTTCACGTGCTGGTGCTCGGGGAAGCTGATTCCCCTTTCTTGGAAGAGACAGGAAAGCATCCCTCCAGGCAGAGAAAAGGAAAAGGAGATACCTGCTGTGGCTTGGCCCTGTGCTCCCTGGGGGAGCCATCAGGTCTTACAGGTCTGTCCCAGGCTTCTCCTTTCTGAGTTCTCTTCCTCACTTAGTTTTATATTCATCACTAGAACTTCAGGTTCTTAAGTTTTATCGTGTAAATGTTTTACATATAACTGAATACCCTTTTCAGTTACATGTGGAAGCCAGAGTTTAGCCCCTAAAAAATTTGCCCATATGTATTCATGATACCTTGGACATAAAACCTTATCTAGGAACTGCTGCTGCTTTTAGAGAAAGCAAACAGACATATTTTTTTTTCCATTTTCACTTGGAAAGAGAAGGGTCTTTGGTGCCAGAGAGATCCGATCTCGAGTCTGCTGTGCCAGTTGCAGGGAGAGTGCAGGAAGCTACTGGCCTGCAGGGAGCTTCCGTTCGCTGAGCTCCAGCTCTGCAAGATGGTTGTCGTACTGTTCATAAAGGGGATCCCACACCCTGACAGTGTGGGTCCTTGTCAGAAAGGATTTGATGTAGGTTATGCTGAGCGCTGGCAAAACGAGAATAGGAAGAGCCGGGCCATTGTGAGGTTCCTCCCTAATTTTTGCTAATTTCCCTAAGAATGAGTAGTACTTCCCTCGCAGGGGTGCGCAGGAGTTTGTCTCTCACTGGAGACACCCTGACGGCGGGGACCGGCAGCCGTGGTGGTGGCAGGAAGGACGGCGGTGGGTTTCTGCGCAGGCTGGGGGCCCAGCAGGGTTCCTAGAGTGTCTGAAGGGGGGGCTGCTTGTCAAACAGACAGTCTCGGGGGGCTGAGAGGCTCTGGTGGGAGGGGAGTTGGCCTTCTCTCTGCAGGGCTGCTGTCGCCTGGGTCAGGGCAGGGGCCGCACGTTCCAGGAACGTAAAGACAGTGGCCTGGTGGGGCAGCATGAGGGCCTGTTCCCGAGGGGAACACAGAGGCCCGCGGGGCTCAGGGGGAGGGTCAGTGATGCCACAACGCATAATAACCAAAGTCAGACAGAGGTCAGCATCAGACGGCGACTGAGGGGCATTCGCGGGCCCCTGCCGGCCATGCGGGGCTCTCGGATGTGGTCCGAGCCCTTCCCGCCGTCTCTGCCCAGTCTCACTCGGCGCCTCTGCCCTCTCCTCTCCGCAGTTCGCCATGTGGGTGGACGCTGTCGTGTTCGTCTTCAGCCTGGAGGACGAGATAAGCTTCCAGACCGTGTACCACTACTACAGCCGGATGGCCAACTACCGGAACACGAGCGAGGTCCCGCTCGTCCTGGTGGGGACCCAGGGTGAGTGACGTCGTGCACGGATTGCTCCTAAAGGACTCGGACAGTCTGGGCAGTGACTGGGTCCGTGGTCTGTATTTTTGGTATGGAGGAATTTAAGAAGGGTTTAAAGAAGGAATAATTGCCTACCAAAGGCTCCCTTTTTACAAGAATTTATGAAACCGAAATTAACTGTCACATTTCCTGATTGGATTCTATGGAGAAACCACTCAACAGCCTGAAAATACACACACACACACCCAAGCGCTTTAGAAAAATAAGATCTATTTTCTCTTGTTTTCTATATCATGATATTTTAATTCTCTGTTGTATAAAATAATGTGTAAACAATCGAAAAGCTTATTTTAACTATTTGGTACATTTTTAAAATAATACTGATTTCTGACATAGCAGAGTTTTGTTTTATTCTGTTCTGTTTGTCAGTGTCTTATGATCTATACCTTATTTTTAATCTAGCAGGTCCCTCAGTATAGAATCACACTGGGCACATTTCTTGTTTTCTTCTCAGTCACTTTTTAAAACTTGTTCTCTTAGTAAAGTGACCGTCACAAAGGATCAGACACAGCAGCACCCTTGTTCTCGACCACAGAGTCGTCGTTGTACTGGGTGTACCATTGGGGTCTCACTAAGATGTCACATGGAATGTTATTAAAAATCAGGTGAAGCTTAGCCTTGTCAGAAATATGGACGACTTAACAAATAAGCATGTCAAGAAAAATTGTATTTCTTCTCTCTTTTTTTTTTGGCTAATAAACTGTTCTTGCTAATTCCTTTGGAATTAGCATATCTAATGTGCCCTTCCTGGTGTAAGCCTTTTCTCACTAAGAATTAGCTATGTGGGGCTGGGCTTGGTGACTCATGCCTGTAATTCTAGTGCTCTGGGAGGCCGAGATGGGAGGATCACTTGAGGCCAGGAGTTCAAGACCAGCCTAAGCAAGAGCGAGACCATCTCTACTAAAAATAGAAAAAATTAGCCGGGCACAGAGGAGTTTGAGGTTGCAGTGAGCTGCGATGACGCCACTGCACTGTAGCTGTGGCGACAGAGTGAGACTCTGGGGGTAAGAGGTAACACAGGCATGGCTCCAGTCGATTCGAGGTGCAGTGAGTCAGAGAGCCCAAGCTGGGTATTTGGCTGCAAAAGGCCCAGTCACGGAGGTGGGCACGTGTGTTGAGGGAAATAAAGTAGCGTGAAGTAAACAAGAAGCATTTTCTCAGTTACTAGATGTAAAATGTTAGACTTGGATTTTCATGGAGAGCACCCCCCCATCCCACCCCCGTTTTTGAAAGCGGAGACCACGTCATGGCCAGTGGTCACTCTCCTGCAGCCTCAGAGCAGGAGGTGGGAACAGGTAAACAGGTTGGTCCTAACCTGGGCTGAGCACAGGCTCTTTGTGCCTAGAGCGCCCTCTGGTGGTCACCAGGAGACAAGGCCACACAATAAAAAGTCCTTGGTTCTTGTTGCAAGTATACAGAACTGTCATATTTCCAGTGGCGTCTTGCAAATGCCTAATAAGTAATGTTTTAAAGTGGGTACTTCTCTCAGAAGGATTCTGCTTAAAGCTGCCTTGCAGTTGTAGAGATTAATCCTAAATAAGCGCCTCCTGCTGCGGCGTGAGCAAGACATTTCTGAGTAGAGTCAGTCGCTGCAGACTCACCATAGAGAGCGGCAGTTACGTTCCCGGTCTGGGCTGGAAAGATCTGATTTGATGAGTGTGTTCTGTCAGCGCATGCCAGCGTCATCAGGAGACAGTGAAGTGGCGGAGACCCCAGGTGTTGGGGCCACCTGTCCCTGGGTGTGACTGGTGCGGGCCGTCTGACCTTGACCTCTGCCCCTCCGGGCGCTGGCAGGTTACACGGAGAAGCTCGCGGGGCCTCAGCGCATCAGTGGGCACGTGACGGTGTCTAACGCGAGCTGCTCTCGTTCCTCATCTTTCAGCGTGTGCTTCACTGAGGTCCTGAGCTCTTTCCTGAGGGCCCAGCTCTTTCTGTCCTTGCCCCAGGGAGGAGCATGTCCTTCCAAGCCTGAGCCAAGGAGGTGGTCTGTGAATGTGGAGAGGAGGCCACGAGAGGCTACTTAGAGACTTTGGGGAAACCCTAATGGAACCAATGTCCCTGAGTTAAAAGAAACGACTCCCTTTTATTTCCACTAATTCTCTGAGCATCTATCTATCAGCTGTAGAATGCCCGGGAAGGCCACCGGCAAGGCTCTGAGTCCAGGCACCATGTGCACTGGGGGAGCCGGCGAGCCTCCCGCGAGGCCCTTGTAGATTCCTCATAGTCCAGCTGTTCACTGTAGCCTGGCCTCGCCCCAGGAGAGCAGGGAAGGAGTGTTTCAGTTAGGGGCACACCCCTCCTAGCCCACAGGCTCCTCTGGGTCTTTAACTAGACCTCGCAGAGCACCCTGGGAGCCCGGATGGCAGGAAGGTGGGGTGAGTGTGGGCCTTGGGGGTTCCCCATGCAGGTGCTCGTTTACGGCGCAGACCTGCGTTCTGGGAGGGCTGTGCGTTCTTGCTGCTGTTGCACGCGCTTCTCGGGATGTGGAGACGCAGGGCAGGCCAGGTTGTAGAGGGGACCTGCGGTTTCCCTCCCTGCTGGGTGGGACAGCTGGCTTTAGAGGTAGAGGTTATGGGATGAGAAGGAACCGAAGATGGTTAAGTTCCTTCCTTAAGGACACCTGGCGTGGGGCCAGGCCTCAGCCCAAGGTGGAGAAGGGCTCACAGGTACGAGCGCCCTTTCCTGGCAGTCCTCACGGAGCTGCCCGAACGTTCATGCCTGGACGGGATGTCAGTGCTGACCCAGTTGTCGAATGTTTGTTAACCAGGCTCTGTTTTAAAGACTTGCAAAATAAATTGATTTGAGGGGAAAACAGTATCTATAGATGGAGAGCCTACGGGATTGCTGGGGCCCCAGGTCAGGATAAAGCGGATGCTCTGTGGCCTGGAGTCTCCACATTGTACTACAGCATTGAGAAGTTACAGATGTTTAACTGTTTGCCTACAGTTTTTTTTTTAAAAATGTTCATGCCTTTAAAAAATACTGATTTTCCTCAAATGTCGTGAAATGCAAGTCAGATTTACTAATCGGTAATACAAGAAGACAGAAGGAGGTGCTCTTCGACTCTGTCCCCCTCGTAAGGGGACAGAATGTGGAGACCGTGATGGGCACTGTCAGTGAAAGAGCCGTGACTCACAGTTAGTTTACCCAAGGGTCATCAGGAAGGGTCAGTTCAAACCCACCTCACAGGGCTAAATGGGAAAAAAATAGGAGAAAAGAGGTGATGGAGGAAAAAAACGAATCCGTTATTTCCCCAAGATGTCGCTTTTTAAATATACTTCAAAACCTGGAGTGCTGAACGCCCTTCCCACACGGAAACAAACAAAGTTTAAAAGGTTGTTGCTTTCTCATGTAACTTGTGTTGCTCTTCCTTTGACTAGCAGGGGAATCTGTCGGTGGATTTTTGTTTAGAGAGTTGCTGATTGTTTTCTCCTGCATGAGCGCCTTCAAGCCCTCTGAGCAACTTCAGGTTAGAAAGTCTCTGACAGGTCTGGGCGCAGCGCTGTTGACGTCTGTGTGTGACGCAGTCGTGGTCGAGTGCGCGGGCAGGAGCTGGGGCAGTGGCTGGTGCCGAGACATGTCTGTGCACAGAGCACCCAAGTCACCTGTGAGCCCAGGGTTCTCTCACAACCTCGGGGGCTCACTCCACACGCGCTCGTGGCCCTCGGGGACTCCCCCTTCTCCGGCCCTCCCCCTGCATCTCCCTGAGACACATCTGTCGCCCTGCGTCCCCTGCCTCAGGTGCTCTGCCCAGGCGGTGCCCGGCCACCCTTGCCTGCTGCAGGTGAGGGTCTCCCTGAGCCTTTCCTCCAAAGCCGTCGAAGCGCCTCACTCAGCACCGCACAGCTCACATCCATAGTTGTTCCTCACGCGCTGCTCACTTGGGCTCTGCTCCTTCTCTGGCCGGCAGGAACGTGCATTCCAGAGAACATTCCAGAGAACGCGGTTCTGTCCGGTTCTGTCTTGTTCACGGGGCATCCGTGTGCGCAGAGCAGGCCCAGACACCTGCTGGGGGCTCGCTGAGCGTTTATCGAAAGGGGGACTGGATAAGGGACCGCCCCTGGAAGAACATGCCTGTATGTGGAGTGCATTCAGCAAGGTGCTCTGCGAAGAAGGTGACCTGGTGACTGTGGTTTCTTTCTTTCTATTTTGTTCAAGTAGTTTCCTCTAGAGCCATGTTTCGCTCTTACTCCTTCCTTCTGGCCTTTCTGGACCTTGTTTCAGTTTCAGAAGCTCTCCTCTAAAACAAATTCCTACTAATGAAGGAATGACTGTTCTGGTGTTTGAGACTATTCTTTGGGAGGTAAACTGTGTTTTAAAAACTCCAGATTTGTGAAAGAACTGCATCTCTGCTGAGAAGGGGACAAGTTTTGAGCAACTTGGGGACCTGGAGTTGTAGGAAGTAATTAGAGCTGTTTATTGTCACCATGTTGTGACTTTTTGGTCTTCTCTTCCAGATGCCATAAGTTCCACCAACCCGAGGGTCATCGACGACGCCAGGGCGCGGAAGCTGTCCAACGACCTGAAGCGGTGCACGTACTACGAGACGTGCGCCACCTACGGGCTGAACGTGGAGAGGGTCTTTCAGGACGGTAAATACTCGTTGCTGTGAATTTCTTGTAACTTTATGATCCCGGGGGCACTTCAGGGAAACAGCCCTGCCTGCACGTGAGTGTGCACGTGAGTGGCGGGAAAGTCACTTGACAGGCTTAGCACTGAGATGGAAGCACTCCACTGGTGGGGCGCTTGTCGGCTCTGTTCCGTGTAAAATGACGTGCTTCGCGGAGACAGGCAGACATCTGCCTTAGAATGACCCTGTGGTGGAGTCTGAGGGTCGCATTATGTGACCTTTCCGTGTACGGGATGAAGGTTCTAGAATATCTGTTCGCCTGCTCTGTGAGACCTGCACATGGCCGTTGCCTTGTTGTAATCATCACTGATCCAATCCTGTCTTTAAGAAGCATTTAAATATCTGACGTTAGGCTTTGAGGAGAATAAACTGAAAGAAGAGAGAGCCAAGCGGGGACCAAAAAGAAAGAATCACAGGACAGGACTGTGCAGAGAGCAGCGAGGACCAGCACTTAGGAATTGTCTTATGTTGTTATATTCCTTATCCACCGCCCACTCCGGGAACAGCCGTAGGCCAGACGGGAGACTCTCCTAGGGGGCGTGAGGCTCCGCAGTGGGGTGACACATGGTGCTTGGTTGTGATGCCAGAGGCCGGGCGTGAGGGGGCTTGCGAAGGGGTGCGGGGGGGGGTCGCACCTCTGGGGCAGGAAAGTCTGGGATAAAGTGGCTCTCTCAGAGTTGGACACTTGGGAGAAGCCTGCCCCTGGCAGAGGGTCCCAATTCTGATGGGAGTCACAGTAAATCAGCCCTAGGCCCCTCTCCCCTTCTGGGTAAATCCATGGGGGCAGAGCCGCCTGCGTGCCCCTGCTCTGGTGCCAAGCGGCTGCCAGGGAGCAGAGCAGACAGCCAGGCTGGGACTCTTCAGAGGCTGCCTGAACCACTCGGAGGTGATCAAGCCCCCCCGACCCCCCACCGATCCCAAAAACAGTTTGTTAATATTAATACAAACACGGGCTATAAAGCTGCTCCTGGTGGGACTTCCCCCAAACCGGGCAACCTGTGTTTTTCTTTTAAACATTTAAATTAGTTTTCTGATGAGATCGTAAGAATTCCACATTTTCACTATTTTACTAAAGATCGTGTCGGATCTCAGACTTTGCATTTCCTCCCCCTCCTTTGGCAGCCGGGTTCCTTTCTCAGCTCGCCA
>CAUYSK010073510.1:0-74823 GCA_963575035.1 Avahi laniger | reverse complement strand
CTTCCTTCCTTCCTTTCTTCCTTCCTTCCTTCCTTCCTTGTTTCCTTCCTCCTTTTTTCCCTCCCTTTCACATTTGTTAAAAAGCTGCTACATGCCAGGCATTGTATTTGGTTCTTGGGAAACAAATAGGTCACAGTCACTTGAACTGAAAGTGACAAAGACACAGATGATTTTTGGTCATGTTGATTGTGTTGCTTTGTGGTGAAAGGAGGGTTTGGAGAGACGGGGAGTCGGAGACGTGTTGCGCTTTCGCAGAGCTGGAACTCCATCTGCTCACATACCTGACTCTTCTGTCAGCTCTATTTATAAAACGGATTAAGAAATATTAAGAGGCAAATTAAACTGAGAGAAATCTTTTCATGATGGATGAAATAGCCGTGTATGTTGTATATGACCTATACAAAGAGGTAGAGGAAATAGAAGCATCGGCTCACTAGCGATTAGAGAGAATATCAGAGTGTCTCCAGTATATTCCTCATGACCTAACCCGATGTTAACTTCCCTCCTCTCTCTCCTTCCCTCCCCCTGCCATGTGGTACTACCCCACAGTAGTCACAGACTCAATGAAATTATATCGGCCAAGGTAGGTCATATGATCCTGGGGTTTCCGGTAAACGCAAATACTCTCCTTCTTTAGTTTATAGGTTATAGACAATAACCAGATTCATTTTCTAAGCAGAACAAAGTACAAAAAGCAAAGTAAGTCACAGTAGACTAAAAGCTGGGCTTGACATGCTGGTCCTATTTTGGGGCTACTTACCAAATATATACAGTGATAGCCAATCCTGAAAATATTATGCCAAATGACAGAAGTCAATCACAAAAGTCATATATTATTGCATATATGAGAAATTTCCCAGTCAATCTACAGAGACAGAGAAAATGCATTAGTGGTTGCCCGGGGCCAGGACGTGGGGAGTGGGAATGATATCACTGATAAATGAGCAGGTAATGAGAATGTTTTAAAATTATATTGTGGTGATCGTCACACAACTCCATTCGCGGTGCACTATCAGCCCTGATGTCTGCGAAAGCCCTTTCTGTATCCCATTTTTATTCTCTCTCGTACTCACACTCTATTCCCATCACCCATCTTTGCAACCACTTGCACGTGGTTCGTGTGTATTGTTTTGTTTGCATGACTCTTTCAAAATGAGTGAATGCATTTTAAATTACATAAATATATTTATTATAAATGTATTGATGTTATAATTTCTTTAGTCTCTTGCCTATTTGGCCCCATAAAATTATATCTGAATATCATGCATCAAGTGATTTGAACATTTATTTAAAACAATTATATAAACTTAATCATATTACTATACCATGAGTTCCTTGAGGGAGAGCATAAGTACCTTGTAAATGTTCTGTGAATGTTGAAAATAAGAATTAAAAATAAAAGAAATGAAGGAAGGAAAGGTAAAAGGAAGAAAATGCCTGAGCTCTTTCATACCTGCCCTCTTTAATCACTGTCTTTTATTAACTCTGCCACGACTTTGCATCTCTTTGTTTTATGACCCTCCTTACGTTTGTGCACTTCCTCCCTCTGACCTAAGCATTCAAGCATGTTGTTGCATAATAGCAAATGTTTCCCATCACAGCCTATCTTTATTGATACCGTCAGCACTCACAGTATTCAAAAACAGATTGGTCATGCATAAGCCAAGTGTTTGCTGATAGCTCATTAGTCCCAGATGCTCAAACTGTTAGGCATTCTACTTGACACTACCTCCCACAGATTTTGCACCAAGGCACATTTTGTGTAAACATCAAACAGCTCAGAGGAGCTATGGAGGAGTCATGACAAATATTGTTTGGTTTGTCAGATATTTAAAATAAAAATAATGGCATCTATAGTTCAGCCTGAGTCTGAGGCTTTGCTAAAAGGTAGCATTCGTAGGGTTCTGCCTAGGTCTTGCTGCTTCTATACTGAAGGATGTGTTCTAACTGGAAGTCATCAATTTAATTATCCCATTCTTGCTCACAGGAGCCAGATACTAAAAGTAACTGATGCAAAAAGCTGGAATTGCAGTTCCAGAGGAAAATGCAGCATACGTTTGTAGTTTTAGACCCTCAGCTTCTTTCAAGTTCAAAGTCATGCTTCCCATTCCTGTGGACCCCATCTCAATTCCTGAGCCACAGTGATCTTTCTCTCACAGTGTTATTCCCCTCTACTCAATTCCTATGGGTCTAGTTTTCAATGCTTGTCATTTGATGCTTAAAGGTGATACTATTTTGATATGATATAGCACTCAGATATTTACAAATTCTGACTTATGTTTGTTTCTATCAGGCAACTGATTTTGAGATGGAGATATCTGTGGACTGGAGATTTTGGGGGACTGCATCCAATGGACTGGAGATTTTGGGGGAGCGTGTCCAGAGAAATGATCATAAAGGAACTTAGAGAAGCAAGTTTGAGAGAAGGCACCAGGACATCGTAATGCAGTTGCAACAGAGAGCTCAGCTAATCCTATGGGGAGATGCAGAACGAGCACAGGCGAGAGATTTGTCCTGAATTAAGGCAAGGGATCAGACATTTGAACTGATGCTTAGTCATTGGACAAAGCGTACTTCTGGGGAATAGTTATGATCTTGAAGGAGATAAGTCCTCCAGGTGAAGGTTATTTGGGAACAGGTATTAATACTTACCTGTTGGTGGTGAGTCATCAGTCCTTCCAGTAGTTGAGGAAAATGTGTTTTGTCTTGAAATATGTGCATGACATACCATAGCACCCTACACATTGTATCATTTTATCACAACAATTAAGTGAGGTAGATATTAGGAATCCCATGTTATGATGGACAAGTGTGAGACGTAGACGTACAAAAGCTCATCCATGGTCTTCATTTCACACTGGGATCACACGACCGTGCAATGACAAGGGCAGGTCTTGATTCCAGGCTCGGAATAAAAAACCCAGCAGAATGTAGGTAGTTTCATCCATAACCTATAACAAGAAAACAGAGGAAGTCCCAGAAAAAGCTCAGAAGAACCAGAGAGATTAGAGCTTGACTTAGCGTAATGTCACATCTAAAATACGTATCAGTGCAGCAATGAAGAAAGTATTGGTAAACAATTTGCTTGCTCGTTTCAAGAAAGTAAAATAGGAAGAGTCACACCCTTCACCTCCTTAATCCAATTTTGGAGGCATTAGTCAGTTGAAATACAACAAACTAAATAAAAACCATTAAAAGCCTCTGAGACTATATAAATGCATGATTCCCATGAGTGTGTAAGGGGAGAATAATCAGGCTTGATACCATAGTAGAGAGATGTGTTAGAGGCCACTTTTAAGTGGGTCCTTTTCTTTTCTGTCATTACCTGGGAAAACCATGGACCAACTCCACCCAATTTCAAGAATGGGAAAAAGAAAAAATTTGGTTAATGACAGGTGTGGGCAGACCTGCCACCATCTGGGCATTAGCTTCTCACTTCTAGCAGCTTCCAGCCCTCAAGTGCTGCCTGATTACAAATCATAGAAACATCCCTGAAGAGCAGTGCCAGATCTGAGGAGCAGGTTTTAATTCCAGAAGCTTCTGCATTGGGCATTTACCTGGACTTCTCATGGTATAGATTAGAAAGGAAAAGTTCTGAAAGGAAATTAATAGTGCTACTTCAGTGAACACATAGCTGATAAAAAAAAATGAATCAGGGGATAGGGAGAAAGTTTTGGTGGCTGGGATAGAAGATCCAATCAGCCGCAACATTCCCTTAAGCCAAAACTGAAACTGGGTATAACTCTCTTCAGTTTGGAAGGCTGAGAGAAGTGAAGAAGCTACAGAAGAAAAGTTGGGAGCTATCAGAGGTTGGTTCATGAGATTTAAGGAAAGAAGTTGTCTCCGGAACATGGAAATGCAAGGTGAAGCAACAAGTCCTGGTGGAGAAGCTGCAGCAAGTGATTCAGAAGATCTTGCTAAGATCATTGATGAAGGTGGCTACAGCAAGCAATAACATTTCAGTGTAGATGAAACAGCCTTGTATTGGGAGAAGATGCATCTAGGACTTTCACAGCTAGAAAGGAGAAGTCAGTGCCTGGCTTCAAAGCTCCAAAGGACAAGCTGACTCTCTTGTTAGGGGCTAATGCAGCTGGTGACTTTAAGATGAAGCCAATGCTCATTTACCATTTCAAAATCCTAGAGCCCTTAAGAATTATGCTAAGTTGACTCTGCCTGTGCTCTATCAATGGAACAGCAAAGCATGGATGACAGTGCATATGTATATGGTGTGGTTTACTGAATATTTTAAGCCCACTATTGAGACCTACTGCTTAGAAAAATAGATTCCTTTCAAAATATTATTGCACACTGACAATGCACCCAAGAACTCTGATGGAGGTGTAGGAGAGATTGATATTTGCATGCCTGCTAACACAGTATCCATTCTGCAGCCCATGGATGAAGGAATAGTTTTGACTTTCAAGTCTTATTATTCAAGAAATACATTTTGTAAGATTACAGCTGCCATAGATAGTGATTTCTCTGATGGATCCAGGCAAAGTAAATTAAAAACCTTCTGCAAAGAATTCATCATTCCAGATGCCAGTGAGAACATTCATGATTCATAGGAGGAGGTCAAAATAATGATATTAACAGGAGTTTGGAGGAAGTTTATTCTCCTCTTCATGAATGGTTCAAGATTTCAGTAGGGAAAGTTACTGCAGATGTGGTCAAAATAGCTAGAGAACTAGAGTTAGAAGTGGAGCCTGAAGATACAACTGAATAGCTGGAAACATATAATAAAACTTTAACTGCCACTGATGAGGAATTGCTTGTTATCGAAGAACAAAGAATGTGGTTTCTTGAGATGGGATCTAATCCTGGTGAAGATACTGTGAACATTGTGGAAATGACAACTAAGAATTTAGAATATGACATAACATTGGTTAATAAAGCAGTAACAGGTTGGAGGAGATTGACTCCAATTTTCAAAGAAGTTCTACTGTGGTTAAAATGCCACCAAACAGCATCCCATGGTACAGGGGAATCTTTAGTAAAAGGAAGAGGCAGTCGATGGAGTAAACTTCACTGGTGTCTTATTTGCAGAAATTGTCGCCGCCACTCCAACCCTCAGCAACCACCACCATGATCAGTCAGCAGCTGTCAACATCAAGGCGAGATCTTCCATCAGCAAAAAGTTTATGACATTTGAAGGCTCAGATGATCATTAGCATTTTTGAGTAATAAAGTAATTTTTAGTTAAGGTACTTACATTGTTTTTAGACATAATGCTATTTCACACTTAATAGACTACGGTATAGTGTAAGCACGGTTTTGTACACACTGGGAAGCCAAAAAAATTGTGTGATTCGCTTTATTGAGATATTTGCTTTTTTGTAGTGGCCTGGAACCAAACAGCAGTATCTCCCAGGTGTACCTATATTTTCTCTCAAAACTCCCCAGTGACCAGAAAGGCTGAATATAAGTAGGTAAAAAAATATACTTTCAACTTGAATCAAAAGAAAACCAAGTGTGAAAATTTAAAAATAGTCTAAATAGATTTTAAAGCAAAAAATATAATATATAGAAGAAATAGTAAAATAACAGCTACCTGAATAAAACTGTGTATAAAGGCAGAAATGATCAAATACAATTTACCTGTAACAGAAGACATATTAGCATCAGAAAATTCCATCAATATATTAATAGATTAGTAAAATAAATTATGGAAAATCCCATGAAGATCTCAAGAGCGGCAGAAGGAAACGTTTAATAAAGTTTGATGCTTATATGTGATTAAAAAAAAACCTCAAAAGATCAGAATGAGAAGAGCCTATATAAATATATAATAAAAGTAAATATAAAGTAATAAGTATATACAAATATATGTCATGTAAAATACGATTTAAAAATGACTAAAAATAAAAACCTTTATATATGATTTAAAAAAACTCATAAGACTACAATGAGATGAATATATTCATATAAATATAAGTAAGGTAATATATAAAATATTCAATATAAAATATATATATACAATAAAATAGAAAAAAATAAGTATACATGTAATAAATATATATATATATCCAAATGACAAATATCATATACAATGGTGAAACCTTGAATGTATTTCTTTTAAAATATTCAACAAGACTAGGATGTCTGCTATAACCTTTACTACTTAATATAATGTTGCAGGATCTGGTTATTTAAGAAAAAATGGAGATAATTTGTAAAGAAAGTTTTTTTAAAGCATACACATAGTTGAATATTATGTTTTTGTGTCAACACACATGCAAATTCTGTTTCTCAGCATTTTGTAAGTTTTTTCTAGCACTTAAGGTTATTATGATAGCTTTAACTCAGTGTGATTTTTCTCTCTCTAGGTGATTTAGTATCTTGCATTTGTGTCTAAAACAGTTTGTAATTTTGAACTTCAAAACTTTCATTGCATTGTTATTGAATATTCTGAATCAGTTTTTTTCAGAGACACAGGGTCTTCTTGCAATCTCTAGGTGCAGGCCTTCATGTATTTCAATAGATTTCTTTCAGTTATGTTTTATTTTTTGTTGTGTTCAATTCATTTAGTTCTTATTCTGAGACACTACTTATTTGTATATAAGATTTTTTTTATCTCCTATAATCCTGATTTAAATCCTTTAATGATTTTTTTAAAAAAAGCATTGCTTACTTTTCTTAAGACTATCTAATACGTTCTTTTTCATGCTTTCAGCATTGCATAATCTTTTTTCTTGCTACTTCCAGTGTGGCCTTCAATTAGATGGTTTTATTTTTCCCTCTCACTTGTTTCCTAACTTTTGCAAGTGCATTTTTTTCATCTCCTGTGAAATTGTTTATTTTGTATTTGACTCTTTGTATCTTTGATTTTAGCTCTTACATTATGGAGGTGAATATTTCATTTAATTATTTCATTTAAGTTAAAGGCTACACAATCTTTATTTGCTCCATGGAAAGATTTTTGTTTCATTTTTTTTATGTGTTCTTCATTCCTCTCATTTTATTAGTTTTCTTTTAGTATACATTGAATAATTTTAAAAGAATCAGGACAAAATCCTCTTAGACTATTGTTTGTTTGAATAAAGTTAGCTCTTGTTGGCTGAGGAATTTGCAAGAATGTAATGTTGCAGAAGGGTGGACAGATAAGTAAATGTTCAGACACGAAAATAGACTCAGACACCTGGCCAGGTGTGTAGAGAGTCCTGGGGCAGGCATGCGCAGAATTTCTGCATGAGCTAGGTTTATCAGCAGGAAGCGGCTCTCTGTCATGAGCAGAAACCCAGACCTTGGTGGGAATTTAAATAGTAAGAACAGATGGCCATTTCCAGGTAAATTAATTAGGGACTCCTTTGCCAGAATCATAAAAACTCATTCTTCATAAAACTGCAGACGCCCACTCAACCAGAACTGGGATACCTGGTCCTGGAAGGACTAAAACCAAGGTTGACAATTTTAAATCCTTTGGTTTTTAATTAGGTCTCTTAAAATACTGTTAAAAGAAGAAATAAAACCTTCACAAGAGATATGACAAGTCTGGCTGCCATGAGAGGAGGATTTTAAGAAGGAGTTGTATATTATCTTAACACAGATTCATATACAGTGGTCTCAGAGAAGGCTTGGTGAATTCCAATTCAATGTCCTTTCGACTATATATTTCAATAAAAAATTATAGCCTCCCCATAGACACCAAATAAACACTTCCATCGAGGAGAAGGAAGTATACCTCAAATGGGAAGGAGGATGTTGTCATGGCAACCGTGGAGAGTGTTTTATTAGATGGCTAAATTTAATGCCATCCAGAGTTCCTGGGCTCTGTGGCCTTATGTGAAATTCTGGGAACTTGTATGGTGTCTCAAATCTTTAAAGTCATAGAAAATGCAGCTACTATGATTGTCAAATTGTGACCTAGTGAGACAGACACCCTTTTACCCTGATGTTTGTTTCTAAACAGATAAACATCAAGACATGTATAGAAACCTCTGCAATGCCACTTACTTGCATCACTGTGCTAGATGGGTCTACCCTGTGTAAGTTTCTCATTTTATATAATGTTTTAACAATGTCTGTTTAGTGCTGGAAGCCCTGCAGAGACTGATCTAGGACTTCCAGTTTCTATAAGGAGAAAGGGAGAGGTACAGCTCTGGATATAGAATCATATCAGAATTTTCTTGGCAATTTCAGATTACTTATCTCAAAGATCTCTTCATTATCTTTTGTGTAAATTCTTCTCTTCCATAGTTGAAGCCAACTTTTAAGTGGGTCTTTATATATGCTTTAAAACCATTTAATCACAAAGCTTTCCTCCAATGGTCTGGTCAATCCCATTTGCTCTAACTTCTAATTGTGAATATTTTATTATTGCTTTGAAGCAGCATTAAATTTTTAAAAATAGCCCAAATCTTCCACCCTAACTCATAATTAACTTTAGTAAAAAAAAACAAAAAAACTTTAAATGAGCAAAATTGGATTATCCACAAAGACCTTGTGAAAGATAGGAAATATCAGGCAGTTTGTACAAATTGTCTCATTTATTTTGTAAACACTTCTCTGAATGATCACTTAAAGCTGTATAACGTATCTCAAGAGCCTAGAATAAATGCATGGCACCTGAAAGACTCTCAATAGGCAGTTTTTGAATGAATGGGTCAGATTCTCACTTCAATTGCATCTGCTGTGAATGGCAAAGTGAGATTTGAACTCAGGTACTCCAGTTTCAGAGGCAATACTTTGATCCACTCCGCTCTGCAGTGTTCTGAGGGCTCTTGAGTTATGATTGTATTTTGCTGTGCATTAGAGTGAGTTGTTGACTTATTTTTCTCCTCTACTATGCTGAAAACTTTTAGCAGATAGAGACAGTAACCTAGAATCTGCTTCTCTTAAAGCATAGGACAAAGTTCCTGCCTTAAGTAGTTGGAGCCAGGTATGATGGGGGAAACACATGGGTTTTAGACTTAGATCAAATGTGAATTTCAGCTTGGACGCTGCTATGGTCTGAATCGTGTCTGCCTTCCTCTCTGCCCCTACCCCTCGAATTCGTACGTTGAAGCCTTAACCCTCAGTACATCAGAATGGGACTGTAATTTGAAGATAGGGCTTCTAAGGAGGCGATTAAGTTAAAATGAGTCTGTCAGGGTCCTAATCCAATCTGACTGGTGCCCTTTAAGAAGAGAAGATTTGGACACACAGAGGTACCAGGCATGCTCACACACGGAGAACAGACCATGTAAGGACACAGCAAGAAGGGGATCAACACCTGCTGACACCTTGATCTTGGACTTTTAGCCTCTAGAGCTATGGCAAAACAAACGTCTGTTTTTAAACCACATGTCCATGGTGTTTTGTAATTTCACCCTAGCAAACAAATACAGTCTCTTACTAACATCGTGCTCTTACGCATGTTACTAAACTATTCTGTGCCACAGTTTTCATATCTGTAGAATTAAGGACAGTAGTACATCCTGGAAGTAGTCATGAGAGAGGTTGGGAATTTTAAGAACCGACATGCGAAAAGCACATGGCTCTGTGCCTGACACAGAGGGGTTGTTCCCGAATGGTACCTGCTATTATTGCTTTCATATTACTATTATCACGAATAGTGTTGGATTCCACCAGAGAAAGGAGAGTTAATGGTATAATAAGTATGCAAATCATCCTTCTATAAGTTGGAGTGAAGGATACCCTACACATGTACACATATGAATATGAGCTACATCATGTCAGTGCTATATATATTATAAACAGTGTTTACCATATTTTTACTTTCTAGAAAGATCTGGCAATTGGGATCATCTCCATAGGCAGTTTCTGCAACCATCTTATCTGACAAAATAATGGAACTAAACCATTGGAAAGGTGGATGAATTGCTATTCCTGAAGTGGAGAGAGAGTCTATTTTTCACTTTTATTAATATATTGGCCTTTTGAGAGCTCGATTTTCAACTTCAATTGATTGCATGTTTGTTAGCTACACCTTTAAACTAGCACCAGTTAGTGACTAAACAATGATGCAATTCATGTTTTGGAGCATGTTTTCTAGTGTTGCTATGAAATGTAAGGTATTTAGCTGCCTGAGTACCTATTGGATGAGGTGTGGTTTTTTTTCCTTCTCCACAGACATCTTAAATAGGGAATAAATATACATCCTGTTTCTCCTGGATGGTTCTGGTTGGCACATGTTGTCTTGGCATAATAATGAACAACACTGCTTTTCACATTCAAAGTTATCCTAATTTGGGTGATAAATTCTATGGTCACCCTACAGACGGGGCACCCTCTGTCCCCCCCTTCACAAGTTCTGTAACCGTAGCACCAAGTGAGTCTCTGGGTTCCATCTTGAAGAGTGGAAGGTCAGAACATAATAGACATTGAGGTCAGATTCTGTCCCCCACATGCCTTGGCACAAAGAAGGAGACAAAGATGGGGGAGGGGAGAGCACAACCTTGTCCTTACTGGGTAATTGGTCCAGTGCTCGAATGCTCTGCCTCTTCCAAGCTGTCTTTGATCATAGTTCTTTCCTGGTTGCCCTCTAAACCAAATTAACATAATCTTCATGAATTGTCTTTAAGTTCTGAGAACGAGGCTGACTAATACTGAGTTTCCTATTGATACTCATGGAAAAGAACCCGGAAAAGAACATCTATTTGGTAATAAACAGAGACTACCATAGCGTGGGTTCCCTGTCCTAATTATGGAGGTTGGAGTTGACCCTCTTGTTCTTTAAAGGTCTACTGGAGAGTGAAGGATATCGTGCAGGAGGGAGATATAAAGCTAGAACCGTGAAAGCATACTAAGTTTCAAAATCTAAGAGTTGAGATGACTGGCAAATTCAGGTCAAAGACAGGAAATTACCAGGAAGGCAAAAACAAAGTAGACCTGGGTCAGGATGAAAGCTTTGGGCAACATTCATAGCTTCCTTTTCAAGAGTCTGCTGGGACGTAATTGATGTGTGGGTGACTCAGTTCTCACAAGGGCAAGAGGGAGGAAAGGACAGGAAGTGGAGGCTTGAGGCGAGTAAGAGGAGAAGTGGCCAAATATCCATCTGGTACAAGGACGAGTAAGTGGGCCTGAGCAAATGAGCTTTGGGGATACACACGCCCACAGTGGCTTGGTTTAGAGTCATTGTTCTTTCCAGCTTGCCTGGATATAAGTGGGCGGGGTCCATTATCCATTGAGAGAGGCCTGATTGCAGTGATTTGCTGGAGATCTGAGGTGACTCAGCCGATGCAGTCCCTCTTTGTCTCACTAATGCATCCCCCTCTTACACAATCCTTTGCTGGTTTCTCCAGCTAGGCTCCTCATTCTTTGTGGCCAGCCCTCTCATTTTACCATTATTGCATCCTTGTTCTTCCACTTTGAAGCCCTCTTGCTACCAAAATCAGAACATCTCTGTCTTTACAATAATGCATTGAGTTTTATTCATTTCAAGGTAATATGGCCCAGGAGAAACTCTTTGTATCCCTTAAGTGCTATCTGGCCATACCACTGCAAGAAAGGGAAAAATGGAGGCTTCTTATCTGGGTAGCCTGAAAACGATCCCTCCTGTTTCAACTTGAAAGGCAGCTGGTTTATAGGGACACCTTTTCCCAGGAAGAGCTTTTACCCTTTTCTAAAAGTAGAGGCCACCTAGATCTTTCAGACCCTGACACTATGATCAAAGACACGATACACTAAGTGTCTTACAGTCTCTGACTTAAAGGCATGATAAAATAAGAAGACTCAGAAAACGTAATAAAGTAGTCCTTGTTAAAGTACATCTGTGCCCTCCACGTTGTGTTCAAACAAGATTCACTGGAACTCAGAAATGTCTTGGCCTTTCAAACACTCATATTTTTGTGTTTTGTAGAATTTCAGTTTAGAAGGAAAAATACGAGTTGTGCTTTACATCTAAGTGATTTGATTTGCGTGCTGATTATTAATTAGAGAAAGAATCTAAAACAACCATGACATTTCTGGTCAGGAGCACATCTTTGCCACTGCAATAGTTCTACCTTTGGTGAGGCTGTCGAACCATGACGTCAGCAAGGACTTGATTTAAAATATTGAAATCGAAGGACCTTGAAATCCTAAAAGAGAAAACGGCTTTTCAAAGAAAAAATTTGAATGTTAAAATACTTTTGATGAATACTGGTTCTAAATATAAATAGATATGAATTTTCTTTACCTTATATTAGATCCCGTGCTAAGAATTCTACAGTTCTTTGTTTTTAGATTTTTTTTTTGCTCACCTTCAATATTGAGTGTTTGATTCTTTATTTCTTTCCATACAACTTAAAAAAACCATTTTTTATTCTCTGTCCTGAGAGACATCATCCCTTCATCTTGCCTTTGGTTAGTTACGTATTTTTTTTTTTTTTTTGCAAATCTCCAAGTGTTGCCATGTCATAGCCCACTCCTAGATTACTCACTATTTCAAGATGAATTCCTTGCAAGACGCCTCCTCGCCTCAGCCTCTGGGTTACTTCACTGCATTTTGTGTGAATAGTCCTGGAGCGGGGGATGCAGCTGGTGGCGTCTGCGTTCTCCCTGGATGGCCATGTCAAATAGCTTTTCTTAGCTCTCTCGGCTTTGGACCACATCCCTCCCACTCTTCCTTTAGACAATGTTCTTGGCTTTGGCCGATGATTTACCACTTCTAGTCACCACTCACCAGGGATCAAATCTCACCAGACTCCTCTAATGGTTCTTCTTGCATTTCCTCAGCTTTTTGTTTGTTTTTATTTGATGACAGCTAACTATAAGATCTAGTATTGGCAAAGCCCAACACTATTCTTGATAATGTGGGATGTGTGTCAATACCACATCTCTAACTGATTATTGAAAATTTTCACTAACTGTATTAATACCTTTCCCTCCCAAACTGCCCCCCTCTGCACTCACACAAAACACCCCCCTCCACACACACACCACAAACTACAGTTACAGATTGCAGACAGTGGTAGCATCATCTTCACAGTAGGTTAAACTTGAATTTTTGAGTAATTTTTCTTTTATATCTCTTATATATATAATTATTTAAAGTCTTTGTAATATGTCATATGCCAATTTCTTCTAGTTAAGGGTCTTGTTTACAGTCTGGTTTACCTGTCTCTAATCTCTTATCCTTTTAATAAAACTTTTGTTAATGTTTCATTTTACCAATTAAAAATAAATTTCATACTTTGTTTAACAAATACAAATAGTATTTCATGACAAAAGATACCAAAAAAAAAAAAATCATAACTCTGGGAGCCAACTTTATACCAATGCCAGAATACCACAAACATAATTATTATAAAATTATACGCAAAATCAATATTAATTATTTTCTCTATTATGTATGACATGTTTTTCATTTGAATGTTGACTATGATATTTAGGAATTAAAAAAGGGCAAAGATCAGAATTAGGACAATTCAAGTTCTGTCTCAACACATGCATTAGTCTGCTAGAGCTGCTGCGACAAAATACCGCAGACTGAGTGGCTTAAACAACAGAAGTTTATTTCTCATAGTTCTGGGAGCTTGGGGTCTAAAATCAAGGTGCCAACAAGGTAGGTTTCATGCTGAGGCTTCTTTTCTTGATTTGTATGCAGTCACCGTGCTGCCCTGTGCTCACTCCATCTCCTCTGTGTGTGTGAAAACAAGAGAGAGAGAGAGAGAGAGAGCGAGAGAGAGAGAGAGAGAGAGAGAGAGAGAGAGAGAGAGAGAGAGAGAGAGCAAGCTCCTGTAGTCTCCTCCCACAAGGGCACTGATCCTGCTGGCTCAGGACCCCACACTTATGATCTCGTTTAATTCCAGTTACTTTCTTAGAGGCTCCATCTTCATATACAGCCACACTGGGGGTTAGAACTTAAATATATAAATTTGGGGGGGGACACAAACATTAATGTTCATAATAACACTAATAGGGAAATGTTAGGGCAGGTGCTGGAAAACTACTTTGGGAGATGGAAGTAAACAGACCAATATCATCTCTCAGTGGCTCTGCCTCTCGTGAGTAAAAGACTAATACAGACTGGAGGGGATATCTGTCCGTGGGGTAACCCTCATGCACATGAGATGAACGTGTGTGAGAACTAGGAAGTGGGCTCTCACCAGACACTGACTCTGACAGCATTTTGATCTTGGACTTGCATCTCCAGAACTGTGGAAAGCCACTGTTTATAAGCCACTGAGACTATGGTGTTCTGTTACAGCAGCCAGAATGGACTAAGACAGATAGACATCTAGGTCAATAGAACAGGATGGAGAGTTCAAAACGGAACCCACATATTGACAATCAATTGACTTTTGACAAAAATGTCAAGGCAATTCATTAGGCAAAGAATAGTCTGTTCAACAAATGGTGTTGGGACAAGTAGATACTCACACAAAATCCAAAAAGATGAACTTAGACCCTCACATCAATCATAAAAATTAACTCAAAATTGATCACATGATTACTTGTAAGAGCTAAAATAGTAAACTTTTGGAAGAAAATAGGATAAAATCTTTAAGATGTTGGGTTAAGCAAAAATTTCTTGAATTCTACACAAAAAGTATAATCTGTGAAAGAAAAAAATATGAATTAGACCTTCATAAGTTTAAAAATTTTGTACTTCAAAAGATGTTATTAAGAAAATAAAAATACAAGCCACAGACTGAAAAAATATGCCAACTACATATCCAACAAAGGGCGTGTATTTAAAAAAATGTATAACTCAATAAACAAGCTCCCCAGTAAAAAAGTAGGCAAAATATAGGAATAAACATTTTACCCATAGTGTATATTGAGTAACTAATAAGCACATGAAAAGATGCCCAATATCATTAGTCATTAGGGGAATTCAAATTAAAAGGACAGTGAGGTACCATTTTACCTCTGCTACAATAACCATAATAAATTAGACACAGAAAACAAGTGTTGATGAGGATGTGGAGGAACGGAGACACTCGTACACTGCAGACAGGATTGTAAAATGCTGCAGCCACTGTGGAAAATCGTTTGGCAGTTTCTCAAAAACTTAAATATATGACTAACATATGACCCAGTAATTCTGTTCCCAAGGATCTTCCCAAGAACAATGAAAACAGGTCTACACAAGGACTTTCACATGAATGTTCTTAGCAACATCACTTCTAATAGCCTGAAACTGGCAACAGCCCAGACGTCCATCGGCTGGTGAACTAACTGAGAAAACGTGATGTGTCCCTGTGCTCGAACACCATTCAGACATGAAGAAGAACCAACTGCTGACACATGCTACCACCTGGATGGAACTCAAACTCACTCTAAGAGAGAAAACACGCACAAATAGCCACATGTTGTGTAAATCCTTGTATCTGAAATGTTCACAAAAGAAAACTCTAGATTGAAAATAGGTTGATGGTTGACTGAAGTTTGGAGTGGGAATTGGGATAAACTCTAAATGGGTGTGAGGGATCTTCTTGGGGGGATAAGAGGGTTTTAAAAATAATTTATGGTGAGGGTTGTATCACTTAGTAAAGTAACTAAAAATCATTGAAGTACACAGTGGAAATGGGTGTATTTTAGATTATGTTATATGCCTCAATAAAGCTGTTACAAACAGTGACAGTGAACTGCCCACCACACTCAGACATCAGATGCCCCGTGTGGTCTTAGCTCCTACCTGAGAAAACCTTGTCACTGCTGCCCAAGTATCCCATGCAATTACAGACCAAATCACAACACCATATTCTACACGCCCCACTGCCTGGATGCTCGAAATAAGCCAGATGACTGTCTCATTCTCAAACTTCATGAAAAGGCAGAAGTAAAAGAAAGGAAAGAAAGATGAGATTTCAGACACACCCGTTCTATTACTATGGGGTCACAACTCCGATCCTGCTCTTGCTCTGCCCACCACAAACCTTTCCCCCCACCCGTAGGTCCCCTCAGCTACCAAGTGGCACAAAATTCTTGACACATTTTCTCTGGGTGTCAGCAGCGACCAGGTTGTCGGTACCATCCAGGGCTAGAGCACCTTTGACCTTAGTGCTCAGCTTCTGATGGACCTTCAGCTCACCCCCAGCAGCGGTGTCAGAAATGGGCGCCGGCCGCAGTCGCCTGTGGGTGAGCACTGGCTCAGCAGACCGTTTCCTCGCGGTCGGAGCTGCCTTCGGGGAATGAGACTGTGACCCCTTACAATGAACAAATCAAACAAAAAGAAAAATGTCATTTTAAAACTGAATCTATTAATTAATAAATTATTTTTCCATTGTAATACAACATAATAATATTCACTTCTTTCTGCAGATTCTGTTTCTTTTCCTGAAAGATCTGTAAATATGAAATTTTATGAGTGAGATTGTTGAGTAGGTAGCCAAGAAAACTCAGTGTTTGCAAATTTAAATGATTAGAAAGGTTGACCCACAATTGTCATCACTATTGTTTCAAAAGGCTGTCTCTTCAGTCGCTTCATACTGGGTGAAAATAAAAGGGAAATGTAGGATGAATACATCATCCTGTGAACAGCTCCTTTCTCTGTCTTGTATTTCCATTACATTGCTACTTTTTGCTATATTTTAAACATAATTGATGGGAATATGGGTTGCAGTTCAATATATGCCTGTAAAGTCTGTATTTTTTTTTTTTTTCAGAGACAAGATTTCATTCTGTCGCCCGGGGTGGAGTGCAGTGGCACAATCGGGCAGCCTCCAACGCACGCCACCCTACTGTCTGATCTTCTGAGTCGCTGGGATTACAGGTGTTTGCCACCACCGTGCCAGCTCCCAGAGCTTACTTCCTCCCCTTCCGCTACCATTGTTGACTTAGGGTAGGAGAAGCAATATATTTGTTTCTGTGCGAAATTTCCAGCCTGGGATACAACTGGAAACAGTCACAATGTTCAACTAGTATGACCTTGATGGAGAACAGTGATCCATGTTTCGTTAACCTCATTCAGAAACCTACTCCAGTGCCTTCCAAAGAGCAGACCCCCCACTGCCCATGCAGGTGCACCCTCCTGAAGGAACACGTGTCATGCCCTGGAAGGGCCAACGGATAGACTGCTTTCTAAACACCCATTTATTGGAAGTTAAACTCTCCTAGAGGAAGCACAACGATTTGAATAATTTCATCAATTAAAAATACGTACTAATATGATTTAGGAACATGAAGACTATTCACACTTTGTGTCTTAATAGAAATCCGTCTCGTTTGCTCAGACTTTCAAAACAAACAAACTAACTAACAAAAATCTCAAATTACTTTTGAAACCTTTGTCTTGGTATTTTAAAAGAGTGGGATTTCTAGGCCACATGGTAAGAATAGATGGAACTTTACAAGAAACAGCCAAACTGTTTCCCGAGGTGGTTGGCGATGTGCCTACTAGCAAGGCACGTGAATTCCAGTTACCCCACCTCCCTGACAGCACTCAAAATTGTCCAACATTTCACTAATGAGTAATAGTGTCGAGCATCTTTTCATGTGCTTATTTTTCATCCATATATCTTACATTGTGAGGTACGTTCAAAATTTTTATACATTTGTTAATTAAAAGTTGTTTGCTTAAGCCTTGAGAGTTCCTTCTATATACTGGATTTGAGTCTTTCATGAAATATATGATTTGAAAATATTTTTCCCAATCTGTGGCTTGTCTTGTTTTTCCTTTAATAGTGTCTTTACACAGTAGATGTTCTTACTTTTGATGAGATTTAATTTATCATTTTTTCTTTAATAAATCATACTTTTGTCATTATATCTAATCTAAGTTTAAATCATAAGTTTTTCTCCCATGTTTTCAACTGGAAATTCTATAATTTTAAGTTTTGTATTTGTATCTATGATCCTTTTACAGTTAATTTTTGCATAGGGTACAAGGTATTGATTGAGGCTCACTTTATTTCATATGGAAATCCAATTGTTGCAGCATCATTTGTAAAAAGACTATCCCATCTCCATTGAATTGTAATTGTTCCTTAGATGAAAATCAATTGAGCATACATGCCTGATTATAGTTCTGGGTTCTATTTTTATCCATGGATCTGCATGTCTACTGTTTCTGTAACATCGCACTGTCTTGAGTGCCTTTGCTGGACATCATTGGGAATCCTCCTAACTGTTTGTTTTTTTTCAATTTGTTTTATGGGTTCTGGTTACTTTGCCTTTCCATATAAATTTCAGAATGAACATTTCTATTGATACAAAAATCCTGCAAAAATTTGATTAGAATTGTATCAAATCTATAAACAAGTTTGGAGAGAGTTGACAATATTGAGTCTTCCATTCTATGAAAAGCTATATATCTCCATTTAACCAGTTTTTAGATTTTGTTTTATTTATTACACCATTATTTAAAAGAAAGTTTCATCACACAAATCGTGCATAAATTTTCTAAATTTTGTTAACTATTTCAAGTCTTTGGTGCTATTATAAATAACACTATTTTCCATTTAAATTTTCATTTTTCATTGCTAATATCTAGAAATATCATCAGTTTTTCTATATTGGCATTCTATCCTCTGACTCTGCAAACCTTACTATTAATTCTATAGCTTATTTGTCAATTCTTTTGAATTCTCTTTGTAGCCAATCATGTCATCTACAATAAAAATGGCAGTTTTATTTCTTTCTTTCCAACTTGCATGACTTTTATTTATTTTTCCTACTTATTGAGCTGGCTAGAATTTCTACTATAATATTTAATAGGAGTAGTGAGAGTGGCTATACTTGCCTTGTTCCTGATATGTGAAGAAAAATACTCAGTCTTTCACTTTTTCTTGGTTCATTTGTTTGGCAGATGCCTTCTATGAGGGTGAGGAAATTCCATTCTATTTCTAATTTGTTTACTTTTTTTTTACCTCAATGCATTTTGAATTTTATCAAAGGCTATTCCTGCATATATTGATATAATTACCTGCTTTTTCTCATCTTTAGTTTGTTAATATGATGAATTGCATGGACTGACTTTTGAATATTGAACCAACCTTGCATTCCTGGAATAATCTCCATTTGGTCATGATGTATTTCCCTTTTTCTATTTTGTTGGATTCAATTTGTTAGTATTTTGTTGAAGATATTTGTATTTATATTCATGAGTGATTTTGTTCTATGATTTTCCCTTCTTGTAATATCTTTGGTTGTGGTATCAGTGTAAAGCTTGCCTCTTAAATTAAGTTGCGAAGTGGTCTTTTCACTTTCATATTCTGAAAGAAATTGAGTAGCATTCCTATAATTTTTTCCTGAGAAGTTTGGTAGAATTCACCAGTGAATCCATCTGTGTCATGGGTTTTCTTTTCTGAAAGGTTTTTACTGCAAATTCTATTTATTTAGTAGGGCTATTTTAAGGTTATTTAAATTATCTAATTTTTCTTGAGTAATCTTTGGCTATTTGTGGTTTTCAAGGAATTTCTTCCTTCTTTAATGTTGTTCTTATAGTTTATATTAAAAGTTCTGAATACTGGTGGTTCTGTGCATCCTCCGTTTCATCACCTTGACAGCCCCTGTGAATGACGCCTTCTCGGCAAAAGAGTTGAAATTGATTATGAAATGATAGCACGTCAATTTTTGGATTAGAAAAAAAAATTTCCTTCTCAGGCCATTTATCTTTCTGAAGTGCAATCTAACAATATTGTACTTTCTAAAATACTGTCTCCAAAGTCCCCACAAGATGCATGTATTCAGTCCAATCGGTGTCATAATCCCCAGACTGGCGTTGGTTCCCCTCTCTCCTTTGATTTTGGCCCAGTTTGAGGCATCCATTGCCCCTGTTATTTTGTGTTAGGACAAGCAGAACAGAGATCAGCATGAAGGTAGAGAGATGCTCAGGACCAAGAATTTAAGGAGGCTCTCACTCTCAGGGTCCTACAGACACAAGGTCCGCAGTTACGGGAACCTAAGAAAGAGCGCCTCCTTAAAATTTACATCCTGGGTGCCCCAGCTGCTTTATGCAGTCTTGGCCTTTTAAACTTTAATTCTTTAAGTGCTCTAAAAATGTAAAATTCTTTTCCAATGTTTTATCCCAAGTATTTTAGATATCAACTTAAAAGGAATGAACAGAAAAACCTTGGTCACTGTTTCCAACCAAACCTATGACTTATTTAGCTTGAGCTGCCATAATAAATTACTGCAGACTGGGTGGATTAAAGGAAAGGCATTTATTCTCACAATCCTGGAGACTGGAAGTCCAAGATCAAGCCACTGGCAGATCCGGTGTCTGGGGACGGCTCTGTTCCTGGCTTGCAGATAGCTGTCTTTCATTGTATCTTTGCACGGCTGAAAGAAAAATCACCTTTCTTGTGTTTCTTTTTATAAGGGCACCAATTCCATTTATAAGGGCCACACCCTATGACCTAACCCCTCCCAAGGGCCCCCCTCCTAATATCATCACCATGATGGTTAGATTTCAACATATGGATTTGGGGAAGATACAAACATTCAGTCCATAACACCTTGTGCACCCTTTCAATGGCAGTATGGGGTGTTGACTTAGAAATTCTGCAAGCCTTGGTTATAAAAAATGCAGAAGTTCCCAATTTAGTCCTTCATTACCACTTCTCCCTCGACAAAATCACATACGGATGCTTTTGTTTACACAATATGCTCTGCCTGAGATGGCTCTGGAATGTGTACATTTCCCACAGGGGTATCTAAAATTCCACATCTTTCTCTCCCATCCAAGAAAGCATATGACAATGTAAATAATGGATTGCATTTTAGGAACAAATTTAAATATTTTGAAATTAATTTTGAACCATACATAAACTGTCCTTTAATTATTTTTGTAAGAAATTATTTTTAGATCAATTCACAAATGATTACAACACATACTACAAGGTAGACAATTGACACTATGATGCATACATTTCATTAAACACGATATGAAAATGTTGCCAAGGATTTAGAATTTTGATCAGCCATTTCAGGAAGCCGAGAGCTTTCAGCTAAGTGGATGAATCACAGAGAACACCCCCACCATTTCTCATCAGAGATTGGTGACTCCGTGTCAGTGGACCATGAGGTTTCAATGATCTGACCCCAGAATGACCCCTCTTTATGGTGGAACAAGGTTTTGCGCAAGGCTGTTCTCTCTGCAGTCATAAAGGATCTGCTAGGGAAGATTTCACTGTGCTTTGCTATGAGCAGGGCTGCTGACTTTTCCCAAGTCTGTGTCCATACAGTGGTCATTCTAAGTCCAGCTTTGCTATCTGTTACAATTTCTGTTTGGCCATGTCCTCATACTTTTGCCTTATTAATTATAAAACTGTTTATTTCCTCATTGTCTCAGTTCAAAACACCAAAATACACAAAACGCCAAGTGTATGTCAGCTTTGGTAACCTAGTACTGACCTTGCTGGAACCTCGGTGCATACTGGTTTCCGGTAACTAGCACCTATGTTTCGTGTGTTTCAGCTACACTGGCGTTCATTATCTCCCTATATGTCATTTGGCCCATTATCCAGAGTAAGTATGTTCAGTTCTAGTAAAATAGTATTTCAAGTGCAATAGTATTTCAAGTCACACATTCTTTATATTAACTTTAATTCAGTATTTCCCATTTCTTTTTTGCTTCAGACCCAGGAGTTTACACTGTTTAATTTGTGTGTTAAACAGTTTATGAAGTTGTCACAAGTTCATCCTACATGCTGGATATTCTTCCCCCTTCACCACTTACAGCATCCCGTTAGGCAGATAATACAGTTCCCCTTTTTCAGATGAGTGATGCAGCACCGAATGAAGCAGTAGCATGTTCGATGTCGCACAACTAGCAGGTGGCACAACTGGCGTGCAAATGTAAATGTCTTACTCCGAAATTTATGTTGGTCTTACCAAATCCTGCTGCTCCTTCCAAGACTTGCTGCGAAACAGAACATTCTTCTCAGACTTTACCTTTCTCTCTGCCCCTGAGAAGACACATGATTTTCACATGCAAACTTTGTCTTTGACTTCTTGCTAGTTAGTGAGGCAACGCAGAATGCAACAAAAAATGAAGCAGTAACGGAGCTTAAGAAATTCTGAAAAAGTCGTGGGTGTCATCACATAACAGCATTGGCTTGATTGTAATTCGGTTGTTTCTGACTCTCTCTTATTGAGTGGGTGTCCCTGGGCCTCATGGTCCTCCGTGATGCTCAGGGTGGGGCTTCCTGGGCCTTCATCCTCTCTGGGACCTCCACCCTCCCTCCATCCATGTATAGAAGTGGAGCTCTTTTGTAAGGAATCTGATTCTTTCCCAGAGGTGAGACCTGGAAAAACACTTTGGTCCTCTTTAATCATGTCCCGAGTCATTACCAAGTCCCGATAGTATGTTTCTAAAATTAATATAAAAATTTCAACAAGACCTCCCTGTCAGCAGTGCAGCTACGCACTCGGAGCCTACGCGCCACTGGGGAGGAGTCTGAGAGCACTGACGTGAGTGGAGTGACTTGCACTTCTCTCCAGCAGCCACCTCATGTCAAAGACCATCTGGCAATTCAGATCCTGAGTTACTAAGGCCAAAGAATTATGGCCACATCCAGTTTCTACGCACAGCCTTTGCTCGACTAGAAGGCTCAATTAATTACCAGATCAAAATCGGGCTGGGATTTGCTTTGTAAACTGCTAAGCAGTTTAACTGGGTTGTAGAGAAAGACTCTCTATGACATTAAATGACCTTCCTAAAAGCTTATTTCTCCCCCAACTGTTCATATTGGAATCAATTTCGGGAGTCATTCACAATGAGTGGTTTATTAGCTTTCTAAATGCGTTTACTGCCCACCAGATGTCCAGCCCACACCAGGCTGCTGCTTGCCTTTCAGTGACCCTCGGATAGATGCTGAGGCCGTGGAGGCATCACCGAGGACACATGTCACCGAACAGAGTGTGCTGGGCATGCACGGCTCCAGGGAGAAAGAAGTCATCACCCAGGTGTGGGCAAAGGGGACGAAATTACCAGGAGAGCTTGTAATAACGACGAAAATAGATTTTTCCAGATTGAATTTAAAAATGCATTGTTTTCTCAGACCTCTCAGTGTGTTTTAAGGATTTAAAGCTCCTTTGATCAGAACCAAATTGATTAGACAGTTCTAGGGCTATTCTATAGCTAGCTTGAACTTGATTTTTACAAATGTCTCATTAATCCAAAATATTCTGTATAAGAGATCTGTCTTTGTTGTTTCATTTATATGATGAGATAATTATGATCCATTGTCAGTAGGTCATTCTGAACAAAATGTAAGTTGATCATATAATGATTTCTACATTTGAACATGACATATTTTGATACAAAGGCATTATTTAAATATTATTTCTCATCAATCAATTATCTCAACTCTTTAATTCTTTAACTAATAGAGCTTACAGTGTGTTTCACAGATTTCCATAAAAAAAGAAAAAACTAAAACAAATTATTGGTTTTCTCCTTCACATTGCCTTTTCTATATGCAAGTGATGATATATCCATTGTTCAAACAAAGTTCTTCTAAAAGTTCTAATTGATAGTGATATAAAAATTCTCTATTTTTTAAAATGTGTATGCAACAGTATAAACAACACTGAAACAATTAAAAATATTATGGAATATTAATATTTACTATAAAATAAATTTAAATACATTGAAAATATATTGTAAAATATTGGTTAAATATAATTTTGGGATAAAGATGACTAAAATGCTTTATTTTCATTTTTTCATTGTTTTATTTCTATGATAAGAACTATGAATATGAAATATGCATTTATTTTGTAAAAGTAGATGATAAAAGAGGCAAGGCAGGCATCAATAAATAGAAATAGAAATGAAACATAAACAAAATGCAAAGTGATAAACACAAATGTACCATTTCTAATATTAAAAAAAAATCTAAATGTTGTCTTAATGTTGGGTCTACTAAAATGTAGTAGCTATTGATCACATTTTTTGGTTGGAATGGGGTAAATTGAATTACACAATTCATCACCATGAGTATAGTTAGGCTTTATAGTATATATATTTTTCAGATATATATGGATTTGCTCACACAATTATGGAGGTCAAAAAGTCCCACAATCTGCCTTCTGTAAGCTGAAAAACCATGAAAGCCAGTGGTGTAACTCAGTGCAAGTCCAAAGGCCTGGGAACAGGAGCTCTGATGTTCCAGGAAGTCCCAGCTCCCAGTCAGGAGCAAATTTGCTCTTTCCCCACGTTTCTGTTCTAGTCAGATCCTCTAGGGATTGGATGGTGCCCACACACATTGGTGAGAAATGAATCTTGTTCACTCAGTTCACCAGGTCAAATGCTCTTCCAGAAACACAGACATACCCAAAAATAACGTTTCACCAGCTGCCTAAGCTCCCTCAGCCCAGTCACCTTGACACATACAATTAGCCACCACTCCAGGGGAAACTGGTATTGCCTTCTCCGGAGATACTTAAGAAAAAGAAAGCAACATTGAGCAGAATGGTATACAAGTGAGAGTTGTAGACACAAGAAAGGCCTAGAAGTGGTCTTTGTAAACCTCCATTTGCTCATCACACACAATCACACACACACACACACACACACACACACACACACACACACACACACACAGTTTCTTTCAAAGATAGAAGGAGAAAAGAAATTCCATTCTTTATATTCTAGCACATGCCCATCTCTCATTTGGCTTCATAACTGTTTTATGAAGTAGGCGTTATTATCTTGGTTTTACAGGTCAAGAAACTCAAGAAAGTTTAAATAACTCATGAAACTCTTCATAGCTAATACGTGACAGAGGTAAAATTTTAAATTGAATAAAATTCTTCATAGTTTTTGTACTTGTTTTGTACTTTTCTTGTTAAAAATGATTTGCTAGAACCCATGCAGTGATTTGGATCATTTGAATGATAAGTCCACAATAATTCCAGAAATTTGAATGGTTTTATTTATTTATTTTTTTAAATCAGGACACCACTAAGTACATTGGCCCAGTCACATGCAAAATAGAGCCTTGCTGGCCCAAAGAGTGCTGCTGTCTTCCAAAGCAGTAAACTTATTCCCCAGGGAAAGTCTACCCACTGGGAACCAGGAAGCGTTACTTCCTTAATTGTATTGTAGGCAGAGTCAATCTGGCGTTAAAGGTCTCAAGCTCCTTTAAATTGGGCACTTCATGTTGGTTTTGCAAGGCACTAAATAATATTTTGAAAAGGATTACTGGTTTCTACTGGGACCTTCTTTCTTTGTTGTCATTTTTAAGTAATCATTGGAAAGTCATGTTGTTGATAATTGTATAGTTTCCAATGTTCTTCCGTTATTGAATTCTAGTTTCAGTCCACTGTGGTCAAAGAAAATACTTGATATGATTTAAACATTTTTGAAATTTTTAAGACTTGTTTTGAGGACTAACATATGGTTGATCCTTGAGAATGATCCATGAGCTGAGGAGAAGAACGTGTATTCCTGCAGCTGTTGGATGAAATGTTCTGTAAATATCTATTAGGTCCATTTGTTCTATAGTGCAGATTAAGTCCAATACTTCCTTGTTGATTTTCTGTCTGGATGACGTGTCCAATGCTGAAAGTGGAGTGTTGAGGTCTCCAATAAACGTTTAATTGGGATCTATCCCTTTCATTAGCTCCGATAATATTTGCTTTATATATCTGGGTGTTCCAGTGTTGGATGCATTTGTATTTAGAATTGACATATCCTTTTGCTGATTTGACCCCTTTAGCATTATATAATAACCTCTTTTGTCTCTTTTTACAGTTTTTGCCTTGAAATCTATTTTGTCTAATAGAAATAAGCTACTCTTGTTATTTTTTGGTTTCTATTTGCATGGAATATCTTTTTCCATCCATTTATTTTCAGTATGTGTGTGTCCTTATAGGTGAAGTGAGTTTATTATGGACAACATATTGTTGGGTCTTATTTTTTTATCCATTCAACCACTCTATGTCTTTTGATTGGAGAATTTTGGCCGTTCACATTCAGTGTTGTTATTGATAGGTAAGGACTTACTACTGCCATATTGTTGTTTGATTTCTGGTTGTTTGTGGTGCTTTTTTTCTTTCTTCCTTTCTTCCTGTCTTCCTTTAGTAAAGGTGATTTTCTCTGGTGATGTGTTTTAATTTCTTGTTTTTTATTTCTTGTGTGTGTGTTATATATTTTTTTATTTTGATGTTACCATGAGACTTACCAAATTAATTTATAACCAGTTACTTTAAACATATGACAACTCTGCTTTCAAACAAAAAAATAAATAAGCAAAGAGAAATCTAAAAGAAATTATACATTTCAATTCCACTTTCTTTGCTTTTTGTTCTTTCCATCTCTATCATTTTATACTAGTTATCTCTCAAAAAGTTGTTGTAGTTATTTTGGCTAGGTTTTCCTATTCAAAATAAAGTGGTTTATACACTGCAATGATAGCAGTACAGTGTTCTGTATTTGTGTAATTACTGTTACCAGTGAATTTTATACCTATAGATGATTTCTTTTTGTTCATTAATGTCCTTTTCTTTCATATTGAAGAACTCGTTTTAGCATTTCTTGTAGGATGAGTTTGCTGTTGATGAAATTCCTCAGCTTTTGTTTGCCTGGGAAAGTCTGTATTTCTCCTTTACGTGTGAAGGATATTTTTGCAGGATATAATATTCTAGAGTTAAAGTTTTTTTCCTTCAACACTTTGAATATTTCATGCCACTTTCTACTGACCTGTAAGGTTTCCACTGAGAAGTCTACTGCTAGATGTATTGGAGTTCCTTTGTGTTTTTTTTTTTTTTTTTTGCTTACCTTAGAACCTTTTCATTATATGTGATCTCTGGGAGCTTAATTATTAAATGCCTTGAAGTAGTTTTGTTTGGGTTAAATCTGCTAGGTGTTGTATGACCTTTTTGTACCTGAATATTGATATCTTCCTTTAGGTTTAGAAAGTTTTTTGTTATTATTTTTTTGAACAAACTTTCTACTCCAATGTTTCCCTCTATCTCCTCATTAAGGCCAGTAACTCTTAGATTTGTCCTTGGAGGCTATTTTCTAGTTCTTGTAGTTGTGTTTCATTCTTTTTTATTTTTCTTTCTTCTGATTGTTTATTTTCAAATAGCCTGTCTTAAAGCTTACTACTTCTTTCTTTTGTTTGATCAATTCTGCTGTTGAGAGACTCTGGCGCATTTCTCAGTTTGTTCATTGAATTTTTCAGCTCCAGAATTTTTGTTTGAAATTTTTTTTTATTATTTCATTCTCTTTGTTAAATTTATCTGACACATTTTTGAATTTCTCTTCTGTGTTGTCTTGAAGTTCACTGAGCTTCTTTGGAACAGATATTTTGAATTCTTTTTCTGAAATGTCACATATCTCCATCACTCTAGGATTGATCACTGGTACCTTATTTAGCTTGTTTGGTGAAATCACATTTTCCTGGATGATCTTGCTTCTGGATGTTCATTGATGTCTGAGCATCAAAGAGCTAGGTATTTATTTTAATCTTTGCAGTCTGTGTTCATTTGAACCTGTCCTTCTTGAGAAGGCTTTCCAGATATTCAAGGAGAATTGAGTGCTGTGATCTAAGTCTTTGGTCAGTATAGCCATATCAGCACTGAGGTGCCCCAAGCCTAGTAATGCTGTGACTCTTGCAGACTCCTTGTGGTATTGCCTTGGTGGACTTGGGTAAGAAATGGAGAATTCCTTGGATTACTAGGCAATGTCTCTCATTGTCTTTCTTCACCCTCCATTCTGGGATGCTGGAGTTGGAGTGACGTGGGCACTCCCTTGTGGCTACCACAGCTAGGACTATGCCAGGTCACAGATGAAGCCAGCCCAGTCTCACCCAAAGCTGTGGTGACTGTTGCCTGGCCACCTCTGGTACTTATTCAAAGTCCAAGAGCTCCTTGGTCAGCAGGTGGTGAATCCAGTCAGGACTGGATCCTTCCCTTCAGGGCAGCATGTTTCCTTCTGGTCCAGGATGGGTCTAGAAATGCCATCCAGGATCTAAGGCCTGGACTCGGGGCCCTCAGGAATCTGCTTGGTACTTTATTTTACTGTAGCTGAGCAGGTGTCCAAGCTGCAAAACAAAGTCCTCTAAGCTCTTCTCTTTCCTTTCTTCAAGTGGAAGATGACTCTTGCTGAGCCGCACTGCCAGGAGTTGGGGGAGGGGTGACACAGGCACTGGCTTGGCCACAGCTGCTGGTGTCTCACTGGATCATATGCAACCCAAGTCCGCTGGCTCTGAGCCAGCATGGCCACAGGAACTGCCCAAGGACTGCAGCCTTTGTGGCCTAACTGCCTTATAAATTTATTCAAGGCTCCAGGCTGCTCTTTGTCAGCCAGTTGGTGGGATTATCAGGGACTCAGGTTTCAGGGTGGAGAATTCCCCTCTGGCCAGGCTGGTCTAAATTCTCCCTCCATGTGTGCCAGCAAAGTTCTGCCCTGTGCTGTGTTCCCCTGAGCCAAGGTGGCCCTGAGAGCCAATGTGAAGTCCTGCAGTCACTTCGCTCTCCCTCCCCCGGGCACACAGACTCTCTCCACACTGGTGTTCTGGTGCAGCACTGCTGGGGCACCAGGAAGGGTGGTGTAGGCACTCAAGATTGTCTCTTCTGCACTTTTCAGTGCCTCTGTCTTTGATACAATGTTAAAACCAGGTAGTATTGATCTCTCACTTGATTTTGGGCTCTTCTGAAGATTCTTGCTTAAGTGGATAGTTGTTGAACTTGGTGTTCATGCAGAGTGACTATTGCTGGAGGTTTCTATGCGACCATCTTACTACACTTCAATCCTCCCAGAAAAGATCATTTTAAAGAACATTCAAAATGTTGCACTTTTACTCACTTGAAATATTAGTTCAAATCATTATGAAAAATAAAAATCTATGTGATTGTGCAAAATGCAGACATAGCTTAACAGCAGAGACATGCATAAAATTTTTTTTTAGTTAATTCATTGAGGTAGCAATTATTTATTGAATTCTCACACTATTCCTGGTTTCTCCTGGATGTTGGTAATAGAATTGATAAACAAGAGAGATTATGTTTCTTTCATCAAGGAACATGCTGTCTTGTGAACACCTCTTTTAAAATAATAGCCTCAAGTTAAAAATATATAAATATATACACATGAAGTTTGACATCATACTGTGACTATAATTGAAGTAAATATGATCTGTTCATTGTAGCTATATATGTACCGAGATAAATTTCATATATTAATAATATATTTTGCTGCATAAAACTATCTTTTCTCTCTACTACTTTAAATTATCAACCATTTCGGAATGGTGATTTTATATTCCAGATTCAATTGTTGTTTGCATTTTGTAAATGCCCAGAAATATATATTAAATAAAATTTAAAAAGATTGAGACAAATTCTTGACTTCAAAAAGAGTTGGTTGCTGTTTGACAAGTATAGAGTTTCAGTTACATAAGTTGAAAAAGTTCCAGAGATCTGCTGTGCAACACTGTGCCTACAGCTAACAATAATATAGTCTGCACTTAATTTATTACAAGGGTAGAACTCACATTAAGTATTTGCTATTATCTGAATGTTAGTGCCCCCAATTCGCATGTTGAAACTTAACCACCAAAGTGATGATATTGGGAGATGGAGGATTTGGAGTTCATTAAGTCATGAGGGTGGCGCCCTCGTGAATGGGATCAGTGCCCTTATCAGAGAGACCTCTCACCGCTCCCACCATGGGAGGACACAGGAGAAGGAGCCGTCTGTGAACTAGGACCAGGCCCTCCCTCACCAGACACTGAATCCGCCAGTACCTTGATCTTGGCATTCCAGTGTCCAGAACTGTGAGAAATAAATTTCTGTTGTTTATAAGCCACCTAGTTTATGGTATTTTATTATATCAGCTTGAAAAGACTGACAGTGTTCTTACTACAATGAAAAAAAAAAAGAAGATAATAGACTATTGGAAAGAACAAACATGCAAATAATGCATTATATACAGTAAAACAAGTGTTAATGGATTGTATGCAAACTCTGTGTGTGTGTGTGTGTGTGTGTGTGTGTGTGTGTGTGTGAGAGAGAGAGAGAGAGAGAGAGAGAGAGAGAGGGAGAGAGAGAGAGAGATCTTCATAGAGAAGATAATTTTTGAACAGATTCTGTAATGGTGAGAACAGAATTTAGGCAAAGGGAAGAATATGCATTGTTCCAAAGGTTGAAAACAGAGACACATTTTTCTGAGAGACAACTTTTTATGGTTGGAGCATGAAAAATATCATTATTGTTTACATCATCATCACCATCAGGGTTCTAAAAGGTTTTGGTTTTTGATTTGTGCTTTGCATAATCTTCCATAATTCAATAATAATGAAGTCTTCCTGGATTAGTTTGCTGATTTGCATATGACTATTATTTTCTCTTAAAATTCGGGTTTAGAGATGGAAGTGTTGCTAATGTGAAAGTTGCTGATGCATTATCACATTATTTCAGGGGATGTGCTTTAGTTGACTGTTGCGCTTGGCCGTGAGTGGTTAGGAATCTCATTTCTTGAAAGCTAAATGGAAACTGATCGTAAATCTCTAGACACTTCCAGTCACTGTTAATTTGGTGACGTGCTGATGATATAATTAGTGATATACAATAATAATAATAACTCCAGAAGCAGAGGACTGTCCTTACAGCCTGGCACAGACACAGGTGGGGACCTGGATTAGGATGGGGTATAATCATCTGATACCTCCGTGCAGAAAATTATATAAGAAAAGTGCTTCTACAATAGCTGTGGCAGAGAATTGTCTGTTTCCTGGGAGCAGCCTGGTGACAATATTTTTTGCTGAATTTCAAAAGAGCATCTATAACTAAAGCCATTATCTTGACCATGCTAAAAAAACAGAGCAAGGCAATCCTCTCTGTAAAGGTGGTGTTCTGTAAGTCAGGAAATGTGGGCATCTTTAAAACCCTTCCGAGTATCTGAGAAGGGTTACTCCTTCAGCAGTGCCTTGCACAAGAGCTGCTTGAGGTTTGCTTCAGGTCTGCAGAGCTTTCTGCTTTTGTTCTGTTCTTTCCTGCGTCCTCTGAACCTTGACCGCAGCAGGTGAGAAGAAAGGAAGGAGGATGTCCTGTGGAGGACAGTGCCCGTCTACGCAGCTGTACACGGTCCAGGAGCCTTGTGGCCACAGCCCAGTGGAGCCCGGCTTCTGTGGTTGACAAGGCTCAATACACGAGCCACATGTGTCTGCTGCCACGTGAGGCACAGAGATGAAGTGCTGGGTGGGGAAGCCCCGAGAAAACAGGGGGCTAGAAGGGCAGAGCTGGAAACGGCCTTCACCCTCCATCCTCGGGGTTGTGCTCCATGTGTGCAGGGTACAGCGAGGGGCTGAGCCTTCTTCCCTACACTCCCACATACGCACACACTTACACAAGCCCACGCCCAAGCTGGAATATTTCTGCACCTTTTTACGGGGGTGGTATTTTTAGATTTCGTTTTCAAAGGTGTTCCTCCCCCTCATCTGCTTCCTCCGATTCTGCTTTCTGCCACGTCTCCCTGTCCCCAGGCCCCCAGTTCTCCTCCTGCAGGCACGGTCAGGGTCACACGCTGTGCATGGGGTGGCGGGGAGGAGAGCCCTGGGATCACACCACTGTTTCACCCCACCTTCCTCAGTACTTGCTTTGTGACCTACAGCAAAGCACTCGACTTCTCTGTGACTCGGTTTCTCCGGCTGTAATTTGGGGCCGACGGCACCACCCACTTCAGGGGCTCGCCAGGAGGGTTATGTGGGTTAATGTATGTAAAGTGGCTGGGAACAGCCCCTGGCACAGAGTCAGGGCTAGCTCAGCCTTTGCTTGTATTTATTTTCAGAGCTGATCTCAGACAAGGGGGGTGAAGGTCAGCATCTCTTCCTCCCTGCGAGGGTCGTAGAATGCATCCTCGCCCTGCCGCAGCTCCGGAGCCCCCTCCCTGCCGTGTCTCCAGCACAGCCCCTCCCCATGGTATGGAGTCCACGGGGCGATTGCAGGGCTGGCGTTGCCGTGCATGGCCCCCCTCTGGCCGTCCCGCCCACGTTCTGCGCCACCCACCTGTACCTGGCTTCTGCTTGATGCTGTTCCCACGTGTCAGGGGAAGTCCAGGCTCATCCTGGGAGAGGGGGCATCTTGCCTTGAATTTCAGCCTAATGCGGGTTCTGATGCCTCTTCATATTTTGATCAGATTTTCCTCCAAAAACAGGAATCATGTCTTGACTCATTGATCAAGAATTTCCTGTTTGTAGAAAAATCACACACATACACACACACACACACACACACACACACACACACACGATGATGATCTATACATTACAACTTAATAAAATAATATGTAAATTCCATTAAAATGAGGTTTTCAAACAATGTTTATTTGAATAAGAAAATGCTAATGATATAACTTTGAGTGAAACTGGTAAGATACAAAACTGTGTATGCAGCATGGTTTTATGCACACGATTAGATGAATAGAAATAAATGGATACTTTTGTGGTGGTAGGCTTGCAGGTCATTTATATTGTCTTTATAACTTCCTATTATTTTCCAATTTTTAAAGAGTGAACTTACAGTACTTTAATAATTTGAGGCAAAAAAAAGCAATGAATAGTATTATTTTTAGGCAATCTGAATAAAAAGCATTTATATGACTCCCTTGGGCACTTACCATTATCTCTCTTTCCCATTCATCAGACTGAACACCGTCTGACGCTGATGTTGGAGGACTCTTCGCAGAACCATGATGCAAATGTCAGGAATTTGCTGTGGAGACTCTCACGTTCCCTGTCCCAGCCCCCACCCAGTGCTAACATTTCAGAAACATTTAATACACTTTTCTAATGAATTTGATTGACCTTATTGATGAGAAATAAAAGACTGGATGCAATACGGTTAGTGATCAGCAAGATTTCTGATCCAGTGCTGTTTGTTTTTTCAACCTTCCCCCTGTTTTATCCACACGGCAGCAAAGTGCACTCTCCCTGTCGGAGGATCTCACTCTGGTTGCTGATTTCTGTGCTCCCAGCGTATCCCTGAAGCCCAGACCAACAGCACTGGGCCCAGATTGGAGGTGTAAGCCCACCCTGGGTGGCTGGGGTGTTTGGCAGGTGACCCAATGTGATGTCTTGGGGAGCTGGGATGGAATTCGCTGACATCAGTCTGGTGTGGCTGACAAAGCTGTGTAGTCACAGCGAAAAGACACTGGTCTATCCCTTTCTTCAGTGATGCCCAAGAAACTTCTTGTATTTTGGAATGAGCTTCCCTTAAATTCCTACCTAACACAGCATGGAGAATAAAATAATTTTAAAAGGTACAGACTGTGCTTTTCTGGTGTTGCTTATACGTGCTGAAATAAACTAAATCATCGTTAGGAATTAAACCATCCGAAACGCATATTTTGGAAAAACTGCAAGTGGTGGAAAATGCATGTGAGGAGCCCAGCTCATCCTCCACCTCCTGGGATTCTAGGGCTGGAGTCACCTGGTTGGTCCCTCTCTGCATCCCTCTGATGAGCTCTTAGAGCCTGTCAGAGACACTCTGACTTGTGCACCAGTCGGTTAGCACTTATGACAGATTGTCTTGGCATCTTTATTGGTTTATACGCGGCCTCATGTTGTGAATTGCACGACAGAGACTGCGCTGGAGACAGAAACAAAGCTTGAAGCGCTCTCAGAGTTTATGTGCTAACCTGGTTGGTGGGGGGGGGTAACAGGGCCGGAGAGCCAGGCCGGGCTGCAGTCCGACGTAGATGAACGGCCGGCAGCCCTCTCATCTGTCATGCGCCATCTGGCTGGAGCAGCCCTTGCAGCCTGTTCTCACAGCTGAGGTCCCATCGTGGTGTGGAGTCTATAGCAGTCACTGCTTTGGGTCCATCACAGGGCTTGCGTGAATGTCCCTGAGGGCATCCTGCCTCGTGGACACATTAGCCTCTCGTTTCAGGCCTGGCCTATGGCTTCCTTCTTGGTGCTGCGACACTGCACACCGAAAGAGCCTCGCTTGGCACCTATGAGTGCACAACGCAGAAATGGGGGGGTGTGGATGCCAGATGGATACACTCTCCCTCCTTTCTCTCTGTACACGGATGGTCCCGCGAGCAGTTCACAGGGCCTCAGTGTCCCGCGGCCCCCAGCAGCCAGTCTGCATGCGCTGGCTCCCAGCTCCATGGCACCCCCAGCCTGGCTTCCTCTCCTCCCGACGCGCCCTTCCCTTCCTCACGCTTGCTCCCTAATATTGTGCTGCCTCTCCCCAGACTCTGATTTCTAGGCAACCTGAGCTAAGACACCAAGGCAGTAGCAGGGGACCGACACCAGACCCCTGTGGGAGGCGAGGGCGACTTTCAACTGAGAATATCGGGCACAGGAAAAGGAAACTGAGTGAGTCCGGAGGAGGTGGGCATTTTGTGCCTTACACTTTATCTGGTATAAAACAGATGCGTAGTATTTATTTAAAAAACGAATAAAGAAGTGAATACAAGAATGAACAAATAACCCACCCAAACAGTCCAAAGCAGGTCAAAGAGGAGAATTGCGTAGGGGGAGCAAAGGGAGGAACACCTGGTACCCAAGGCATCTGCTGAAGGGCGGGGATCTCAGCCCAGCCGTCCTGCAATCCTGGGTATTTGATATACAGGCGTCTATGCTGCCTGGATGTTAAAGACACTGGGCACAGATTTTAACATTTTGAGTTCACTGTGACCTGCACACATAATAGGTATTTAATCCTTTTATTGGATTCACTTATCTGTTTAATGTATATTTTTTGAGCATGCACTGTGTGCCAGATGTAATTCTGAAACACATTTTTAGCATGTATGTGCCTCCCCTCACACACATGTACATAACAAGGCTATGGTTTGGGAGCCAAAGCTGCACACTTAAGAGCTAGTTTCCCTCCTGTAGCACACACCTGGGACTTTCTCCAGCCGCCCTCCTGCGCCCTCATTCCTTCAGCGTCCACACCCGCTGTGGCCCAAGGGTGCACGGTTCAGGGCCCTTGTACCACAGTGTCAACCTCATGCCCTGGCTGCTGAGTCCTTGTGTCCCCGAAATGCCGTGGAACCGGGCAGGTCCTCCAGACCAGGGCTGACCACTGGGACTTTCTGCCACGATAGAAATGTCCTAGATCTGCACCGCCTAAAGCCATAATTGCTAGGCACATGTGCCTGTGTGACTGGGGCACTGGATTTTTAATTTTATTCAATTTTAATTAATTTAATTTAAAAGCCACATGATGACCAGGGGCCTACCCTATTGGAAAACACAGTGTACACCTTTCAGAGCTACAGTCATCTGTCAGTTGTCTTAGTACATTCGGGGTGTTACAGTAAAACTCATTAGTCTAATAATTTGCAAACAACAGAAATGTGTTGCTCACAGTTCTGGAGCTGGGAAGTCCAAGCTCAAAGCCCTGGCAGATCTGGTGTCTGGCAAGGCACCGTCTGCCCATGGTGCCTTCTTGCGTCGTCCTTACATGGTGGAAGGGATAGGCAGCTCCTTGAATCCCTTTTATTAATATAAGAGCACTGATCCTATTCATGCAGACTATTGCCTCCTACGGACCAAGCCTGGGGATTAGGTGACAACGTGAACTTTGGCGGGACGCGGGTCCTCGGGTCACAGCATCAGCACTCTGCCGTGCCCTCCTTTCCCTGGACAGCTGCTTCCCATGCCCAAGGCAGTACACGAATGCACTTGGTTTCTCAAAACTCCCAACGATTTGACCTGTGGGAATCTGTAAGCATTTTGCATACGGATAAGAAAAGCAGACTGCGGGTGAAAGCCAGGGCAAGGCTAAAGGGAAGAAGACAGGCAACTGTGAATATGTGGGAAGACGAAGAGAAAATGTAGTGAAATTCAAACAGTTTCATAAAGGAATTAAAGGCACATGGGAATTAGGGTGGCTACAACACGAGGGACTCCCTGAGAGACAGCGCACTCGAACAGGCCATAAAAGCGCCTGGCTGCGCTGGCGGGACGGGGTGGGTGGGAGAGCGGTTCGTGAAAGAGCCCGAGGGTGGGAGGCGGCAGGTGGCCTGGGCTATTTCGGGGCGTGTGACAGGGAACGGCTGCCTGAGTCTCCTGGTGAAATAGTTGAGTTTGCCAGGTACATGCAACACCTCTCTCCGCCGCCCTCTCAGAACGGGTCGATGCGACACGAGTTTTCATCGCTCGCCTTGGAGAAGGGCGGGGAGGGAGGCAGAGCGGAGGGTGCTGCAAGGGCCGCTCGCCCTGCGCACGTGCAGCGTGCGTGTGCCCGAGGAGACGCGACACCGATTACGCCCCGTTACAAATAGGAGCGGGCCCGGGAAGGAATACAAAGAACGATGAAATTACATCGAAGCCCGAATAGGAGGAAAGTGATGGCGGGAAGCAACCATATTATTTGAAGTTGAAATCTGCTATATTAAGTACTGGAAAAGCACAGCAAGAAGATTTTAACAAGCCATAACTCAGCTAATAACATATTGAAGCACTCGAGGACGCAGTCCCAAGACAAGCGCCCACCGCCCTGCAGAGACTTCCCCCATCCAAATCACCGTTTGAATAGTGGGCCCGCGCGGAGGCCAACCTCAGCACTGGGGCGTGCGAAGCCCCCTCGGTTTTTCCTCCCGGCACGTCGGAGGCCACCCAACTGTGCAACACGCTGTGTTGGTGTGTTGGAAATTCTGAGAGGAGAAATCTTCAACACTGCGTTTGGCTTCCTGCCAGCAGATGTCCTTCCCCATCAAATCAGAGGCACAGGAGCCCAGGCCTGCTCTTCTTCCTGTTTTCAATTTTCCGAGCCTTGGTTCTTTGGGGGCCTCTGCAGCTCTTGGGGGGCGGGCTTGCTGCCAAAGTAGCTGCCAGGGCCCTCTCCCTCCTGGGTCCAGGCATGGGTGGAGTTCTTGACCGCTAGGTTTCATGGAGGCCAGCAGGGAGGATGTGTCCGAGGGAGGAGGACACCCAGCTTTCACTCAGAGCCTGGCAGCTGGAGGAAGGTGACCCTCCTCTACACAACTGGGATCTGAGGGGAGTGTGACTCCGATCGTTCCAAGTCACGGAGGCCTGTCCTGGAGAACCACTTCACTCCAGCCGGTGACCACAGGACTCAGTGCCCAGCGGGGAAGGCAGATGGAGCCACTGGCCCCGGGGCCCCTGCCACTACCGGACAGATGCATTGTCCCCCAGGCCCTTGTCCCACTCCTTGGAAGCTCCGAGAGAATGATTGACGTGGTGCATGGCCAAGAGAAGACAGCACATGGGGAAACTCCCTCCGGTCTGGCACAGGCTCCACTGCTCCAGAAGAAAACGCTGCCGGCAGCCCGCACGGCAAATCACCGGGACGACGGGGGAGGTGGGCTTCCACCGCTTACTGTAATTAGTGTCAGGGAATTTTCCCTTTACCTCAAGAATTTGTGTTTATTGTCACACCTTTTCTTAGGTTAATCTGAAACTCAAGAGTAGATAAGAGAACAGTTCAGATCCTCTGTTCAGGAAAATGTAGCAACTATGTCATTTACAGGAGAACCTAGATTCAAGGATGTGGGGAGGCAGTGAGGTCGGGGTGAGTGACGTCAGGAAGTGAAGAAAATGCAGGCAATCGGCACTGGTTATTGGGCACCTACTATGTGCAGACTTTATACTAGGGACACTTACACATCTTATTTTCTTCAGTGTTCCCTAACGGCCTTCAAGATCACTGTAATTATCCTTGTTTTACATATTTGGGAGCTGAGGCTGAGAGGCTGAGCACATTTCCAGTGCAGCAGAGCTAATGAGGACAAGTGTCATGTTTGAACACCTCTCTCTGACTCTGCCTCCTGGAGATGAAGAACACTGTGCTCAACACCAGGCCTGGGACGTGCCATCCCTAATTCTTTGATGGTTTCATCTCTGCTCATCTTTCAAATCGCAGCTTACACGCCATTTCCTTAGAGAGAAAGTCCACAAATTCTCTGAACACCTGCTTCATCTCCCTCATTGCAGTTGGGGATTTTCTATTCAGCTGTGTAAATTATTCGTTTAGTGTTTGCTGGTGATAATATCTTTTTTGGTGATTATTATATTCTTAAGTGTCTAGTCCGTAACAAGCATTTCCTGAGTGAGTGAATGAGTGAATGACCGCTATGTAGCACTGATCATCCGGAGTACACACTTTGCCTTCAGAGTGCTTCCCTGTGTTTCCAGACCTGGTTATGACTTTCGCACAAGTGAAGCTTTGTCTCCTGCTTCTGTCCTAGGAAAACAAAATCCAGTATCGCTGCATCCTGGATATCTCCCATCCGTAAAGCATTCACTAGGCCCAGATCCTCATTCATCTTTATTTCTCACTGAGCATCAAGTCATATATGCCTGGTTATTAGTAATAAATACCCGAAGTATTAAATATGTAGTTGGACAACCTGTTATATTATTTACATAATAGAATTGTGGTGGGCATCAATGTCAATAAATAACAATGCATTATTAATAGTGGTCACTTCTACTTGCAAAATGATAAAATTATTTAGGAGGCTCTTAATTCTTGAACATAATATTATATTAGATGGAAACTATCAAAGGTGTATTTTATTCATAGCAGACTCTCAATATTTATACTTTTGACAGGTCCAATCATTTCCGTCTGATTTTATGATTAAAGGAGGCTTTGTGTCACAGATATTCAAGCTAATTCGGTAAATTGCTGGGGACGTCATGATTTTTCCCAGAACAGACCAACACCACCATGTTCACAGAACACTTACTTTGAAACACACATGAAGCCGACTTCTCAGAGGTACTTAAAAGGGCGCTTGCTCGCACACGGCAGAACCAGAGTGTGCCAGATGACCGTAGCATATGTTCCAGTGATTTCCACAATCTGGAAATTTATTTTCAGGTCACAAAGTAATTTTGCATGCCCCTATTCTCAAAGTCAGAGTTGGTGGTTTAGCACCAGGGGATGCTTTTCTCATGCTGATATTTTGGAGGGGAGAGATCTAATGGGTTTTGAGCACTTACTACTTGCCATGTATTTTACTTTATGTTTTCCTTAATCATTGCCACAACTCTGAGATACCAGCTTTATCACGCATACTAGCCCTCGTTCTAAAGCTCAGTCATCAACCATAGAGCCACTAAGTGCCCGAGGCCTAGGTATTAATAAGTGGCTCAGTAGATGCTTGAGCCCAGATGTAACTTAAGTCAAAACTTAGGTTTCTTTTCATCACATCCCAGGCCAAACCAAGGCAACGCAAATTATGCTGTTTGTCATCCTTTACCCTTTGCTAGTATTTTGGGGACTATTTTCTTTGCAGCACAAATATTTATCAGACTTCTATGTACCGATTACTACGTAACAATTGGAGAAAACTTGCGAACAATGAAGACTGAATCTCTTCTTCCATGAAAATTTACAGTTAGATTAAAAAACTGCGATCTAATTAATTAATTATTATTATTTTTCATAAAGTTAGGACTAGTCAGTCTGGGCTTTGTTTCTTTCACTATAACACCATCCTGCAGCTGAGCTCAACCCCCGGCGTTGAGCCTCTACCCTCCCACAGCAATTGATTCTCCCCAAACATGCAAAGCCCTAAAGTAAAATGCTCAGACCTGATTTTCTAAGTTGGAGCCTGCTTTGAAAAGTGGTAGAGTTTTTGCTTTGCTGTTGGGGTTTCCAGCTCTTGAGTGTTCAGGGAACCCCTGGCTTCCCGGGCAGGTGTCTCCCTCGGGGACCCCGGGAGCGCGGTGCGTGCAGGGCCGTGCGCCACCTGGCGGCAGGTGCAGGAACAGCTCCAGCCCGGAATCCCGGGGCCTGGAAGACAGCATATCAGTGTGATTTTGTCAATATTTATTGCATTATTAAAACTTTTAAAAATTTTATTTTATCTTATGTAAATTTTCCTCAGTGAAGCAGCGTGTCCATTCGACTTCTCGTTTTTCAGAAAGTCCGGTGTCCAGGTTAACCTCCCCCAGTCCCGAGGCGAGGAGGCCAGTCAAGGGCTTGCTCCTCACTCTGCCCACCTCTGCTTGCTCGCTGCCACTGCCTGTCCGCTTGCACGGTGATCCCTCGGAACTCAGGAAACGTGAATTCACCTCCATGAGCAAAAGAGATTCTTATGGTTCGGTTTCAGAGTGGAACCCTTTGGGAAACTACAAAAATAGAAGTGAAAGTTCTCTCAAAGAAATATCCCAGTCTTCGCGTTTGGGATTCACCGACTGAAGGCATGACCACTACCAATATTTAGACGGGTTTTCTAGCTCATTTCCAACTTCTGTGCTCCTTTCTCTAGATCAATGGTCGTCAAACTTGACTATGCATTGGAATCCTTGACAATTCTAATGGAGAGCCAACCTGGAGAACCACTGTGGGTCTAGGTTTAGAATATAAAAAATAAAAACAAAAAGAAATCCCACAGTACAATATTGATCACTTGGATGCATGCATCCTTGTTTGAGGGAAGATTATTAAGGAGGGAAATTTAGAACAATAAGATTCAAGCAAGGGTTATGAACCTAAGATTATTGACACTATGTTAACTATCAAATAATCTTTGACTTACTATACCTACTAACTTCAGACTTCAAGTTCACTGAATTTAGTACTAGACTTTTTGCATTTCTGGAAGTTTATATGAAAAGAAAAAACAAAATATGCAATGGAAAAGCCCTGTGATCTACCCAAAGTTCTCACTGAAGCACATTTGAAGGACTGCAGGAAGAAATAATGAAAGAAGTGGGTAGCAAGTAAGTATAGGGGCTTGACCTCTTCGAAATGTGTGTACCTAGAAGATTTTGGCACTTACATAAGGTCTATGGTCTTTGTATACTTAACAAGCTTGGGGTTCTACAGATATTTGGCTTTTCATCTTGCTGCATTTTTTGTCATTGACCAAAGACAATTTAAAAACAGGTACTGATGAATAAAGCATTGTATTGATAAAAATATTCATACTTTCTTCCTCAACACATCCAGAGAGTAAAGATAATGCATGTGACCGAAAAAAAAAAAAATTCAGCCCCAGACGGAAATAACATATGTGTTTCTGAGTCCAGCCATCTTAAAAAGAGGGGTTTATAGGTTTATCATACATTAAATGAATGTAATATAGGAAATAAACACTAAAACTGAACAGTTTATATAGTTAAAAATGGCAACTAAACAGATGATACCAGGCAACCAGGCCCAAAGTTTAGTGGTCAATGCATAATATATACAAGTTAATATTAATCAATTAATCAAAATTATAATTAAAAGTACCTTAGAAAGAAAGAAAGAAAGAAAGAAAGAAAGAAAGAAAGAAAGAAAGAAAGAAAGAAAGAAAGAAAGATTTCTTTAAAATGATGAAGTGTACCCATGGACTAGTTCTGTTGAGTTTTCCTTCGGCAACCTCAGCACTTTAGCAGTTCCCCCACAGATGGAAGCATTTTGAAGATCAATGACCCCGCTCGTATTGGGTTGGTGGGTAATCGGGAAAAGATTCCTTGTTGCCCAGCCCGCTCGGTGGTATTGTGGATCTATTCACCTTTCTCCAGAGATGAGAACTGGATATATTCTGCTTGGTTATCTGTCAATGGAAAGCCATACATTTGTTCTGATTTTTAAATGTTATTTTCTGGGGAAGCAAACAGTCGAAATAAACTTTAGATTTCACTCGTCTCTGGGAACAAGCAAATGGACCGGCCCACTCCCCTGTGCTCCCTCCACCCCCAGGAAACCTGCAAGACGTAGATTCCGAAGGCCAATACGCTGGACTTCATCTGTTCCTGGTGTTACTGGAAGAGGAAGGTGTAAAGAAAATGGACAGAAACAAATTTATTGAGCACGTGGAATGTTCCAGATTTTATGCTAAGTTTCTTATGCTCATTATTTTATTATGATCTTAAATCAACCCTTTGAAAACAAAGTTTTATCAACTTTTTTCTGTAGGAAGTCTTTTTGTCTGTTTCACAAATCAGAGGATTGAGCCTCAGAGAGGTTAAGTAACTTGCAAAATGCCACACAGTAGAAGTGTAGCAGGTGTTTTCTTTGAAGCCAGATAAAGTTAAGCCACATCAATTTGAAACCACAGATTTCTCCTGCTTGTCTCAAATGCTGATGGGTATCACGCCCCTCCACACTGGATGTGTGACTTGTATTTCATGGATCCACATCTCACATGAGCGTCGCTCCCAGGAATGGGAAATCATTATCATCTCACATTCTACTTCAGCTCTGTAGACTCTCAGAAAATGGTTGTGCTCGGCACAGCTCAGCAAGCAGTGGGCACAGTCAGCGGGCTAGCTGGTCAACTTTTTTCTTTTCTGGATAGACATACATTACTATAAACCTGCACCTGTTATTATTGTTTGAATTAGTGAAAAGCTGACACCCAGGGCAGGTGAGCTCAGGAGTAAACAGCTGTTATTCTCACGCTGCCCTGCAGGGGGAGCCGGTGGGGAAAACGACGGGTTGTGACCTTCCTCGTACTAACATGACATGTTGATGCCTCTTTTCCTACCTTAGTTCTTATGTGACATAATCATCTCTCTTCTCCCAGGTTTTAGCTATCAGCATTACACTTACAGATTAGCTGAACAGAGAGGATTGTATTTTCACTCTTTACATATCCAGTGTTAACTAAATAAAAATGAAATACTCTACCTAGACATTTCCTGAAAGCATAGGATCAGTTGAAACTGGTGAAGGAAAGGAATTTCAGGGAAGAGAAAAGGAATTAAGTCCTGTTGGCTCTGGTCATGCACCAGCGGTAAACTGTGCTCCATCCGGACAGCCACCTCCAGGTGCGAGACCCGACACCAGCCAGGGTCTGGGCACCGCACTGTGCGTGACTCTGCTGATCATGCTTTCTGAACCGAACACAGAAGCCCATACTCTAATAATACCTTTGATAGTTAATACTATTTTTATGGGCACCGTGATGTTATTCATATTCTTAACACCCTCATTGGCACCCTGTAGGTTTTGGAACAAAGTTCAAACAGCAGATTCCACAATGCTCTTCATAATCTCAGTTCTCGTGGCATTTCCGAGTGTACTTTACTCTGGCAATAAAGAAACATTATAAATGTAAAATAATTTTCTTACATTTCAGTTGTTCTGTATGTTCCTCCAGGAACAAAACTAGAAAATCAACAATTAGCCTACACCTGTGTAACAGAACTCGCCATTGTTACGTACTTCTTGGTGCCTGGTCTATTCTTGGCAGAGTCTGAGTGGATTTGTCCTCTGGGTGTGACCAGGTGATAAAACTAGAGGGTTTTGTTCCCATGGACGAGTCTAACAGACAGTGGTGGGACTTAGATCTGAGTAAACAATGACTTTTGCAAATGCACGCTCTGAATTAGACACTGCTGTAGCCGATGATGGAGTGATGGAGTTGTAGTGTTGTCTTTCACCTGGATTTTTTCCTTTTTAAATCTCACTCTTATTTTTTTCCAAAAATTAGTAACGTGTATCAGAAAACTTTGCTTTGTATGTTTCATGGGATTTAGGTGTCCATCAGGTAGTCTGACACGTCAGTTTAGGGCACCTGCCACAGCTTACCATGCTGTAGAGAAACCGTTAGTTCCTGATCACTTTCTCCTGCAGACTGAACCACGTGTGAGGGTTTTTCTGGTGCACAGAAAATCCTACCACGCTGCAAATGTTCAATAAAATGTGCATTGAAATGAACATCAAAATAAGGATCGTCTTGGGGTTTTATTGGATTTGGCACAATAGAGACTAAACTCAATATGAGATTTTAAAAGATATTTTGGAAACATTCACCACTTTCCCAGGCTTATAATACTGTGTTATTATGTTGCCTGCTTCCCTATAATGCCTAAAAGACATAAGCATGCTATGTATTTTGACCTTAAGTGCTGGAATATTTAGTTTTCCATTGGCCAAAGCTACAAGATCAGAGTTGAGAAATATGTTTTGAAAAGAGGATCCTGGGGCCATCAATGCCTGGGGGGGCAGCCCCCATAGGAATATTCTGCCCTTTGATATGGAGAGTTAGGTTAACAGAGAGAATCACGTCTGGAGATTTACTGAGGCTGACTGCCTCCATGAGGGAGGTTGGGGAGAAAACATCTCTGTGCCGGGCACTTTGTCCAGGCTCCTGAATGTGATAAGTACGGGTAAGAGTGTTGAACAAAAATGAATGTTGAAGAAAAAGTATGGTATTATTCAAGATTGTGATAAGATCTGGTCACTTCTTAAATGAAAAAGAAAAATAGAATAATTGTGATCAAAGTGAGATTTGTATATTGGATTCATTTAAATTCCTAATTTTCTTAAAACTCCACTGAAGTTGGCTATAAAGAAAAGTCAAGGATATATAATATAGGCATAGTGTTAACAGAGAGTTAAAATTCATTTTTAAGCCGCACTATCTGTCTAAACTGCCCTTAACAAGATCATTTTTTGTACATGAAATTTTGCACCTCATTACCCCTAATTACATCCTTTTAAAGGCGTTCTTTGAGAAGGCAGAGAGAACAATGCGGGATGGAAAATACTCATCTTCCTTCCACTCTTGCTAATTGTTGAGTCTTACTCTTAAATGTGACTTCAGCATTTATGTCTTTCTATCCCAAATAAAATATTTTTTTCTTATCTAAACTTCAGAGATTTTCCTTTTGGAGAAAGGGAGATAAACGTGCCATTTTGATGAACACAGAAGAAGCATTTTCTTTCCCACTCCTTTAGCGCTTTCCTTCTACCTCACTGACATCACGTAGCACACTCTGCGCTATCGTGTAATTACACAGTGACCGTTCTGGCTGCGAGACCGTAAACTGACTAGCGATGGGAACAGGATCTTGCAGACTCCTTGAATCATCACAGCACCTGCCTGAGTGCCACCATCAGAGTGTGCATCTAACGAAGCTTTGTTGAACAGGATGACCACGGACAGGTTTCGTACTTTGAAAGGCATCCTGTATTATCTTGAGTATTTCCAAATACTAGAAGTGCTCTCCTTATTTTGAGATCATTTCTGTTCCTTTTAGCTTCTCTCAGATCGTCCACTCTATAAAGCCCTTCAGAGTCTTCCTAACCATCTCTCATGCCAGTCTAACAAATATTTGAAGATAATGATATTGCACTTCCGGCTATTTTCATATAGCCTATTCTTACCTCAAATTTCTTCATCTCTTGCTTTTAAATTTAATTATTCTGGTTTCTCTTCTCTGAGCATTCTCTTATATTCGTTAAATATATCTTAGTAAGTAGAATTCAAAATCGGATCTAGTACTCTGAGGCGATCTGTTTAGCTAAAATAAATAGAACTATCATTGCTATTGTTTCAATATAACTCTTCTACTAATGCTGGAAATATCACCAACATATTTGTGGTGGATTTTAGAGTCACATTACTGTGCTAAATCAAGCTGTTTTCAATAGCTTTTCTTAGACAGGTTACCATGACCTTGTTCTTGTATTTATTTGGGGTGATCTAAATACTGGACTTTATACCTTTCCATATGTGTGTGTGTGTGTGTGTGTGTGTGTGTGTGTATAGTATCTCAAAGCTAATATTTGGGGGTGTTTATTTTGCAATAGGTACTTGACATGTTTTGTCTGATTCTCTCAATCACTTTACAATGTAAAAACTATTGTCTTCATTATACGAACGAAGACATTGAGGCTTAGGAAGATAATGCTACATGACTAATATGTGATGGAGCCTGGATATTGCTCTTGGAAAGTTTGCTTCTGAATCCTGGCCCCTGACAACTTCTTCCCAATCACCTCTCTGCCTGATGAGATGTTCTCAGAGTCACAAAGGTTCACTTTTTACCTGTTGTCCATAAGCATGATGCCATCAGGAAGATGGCCAGTGGAATCGGATACGTTTGGGAACGCTTACAGAGGTTTGTCAACGTGTTCTGGGCCAAAAACTATGCCAGTGGGATGGGGTGAGGGGGCTCCACCTTCCACTTAGAGGTAATTCAGAGGGTTATATTATAACTCCCAGAATTCTGATTTCTAAGAGGAAAGGTTAGAGCCCAGACCTACATTTTGGTGGGAACATCTGTGGACAGGCGGAAGCTAAGCACTCCACAGCTGCCCACTCTGTACAGAGGTTGGGAGAGGCTGTGTTAATATCGCAACAATGTCTCCCTGTTGGTGGAAGGCCCTGTGTACAGGCCATCTCGGTGCATGTGTCTTCATACTTTTTGTGAAGTATCAAGGATGCTTCCTTCCCCTGATCTTTTGCAAAATATTGAATAAAACCCATCTGGAAAACACATTTATAGAACAGGGTTGGGTTACTTCTATTAAGAAATTGATTGGAGAAAGAAAAGGAGGATTGTGCCATCAGTATGATGTTGGATTAGATGAAAGGGCATTGTCCTAATACCCAGACCATATGTGTGTGACAATCAGCTCACCTACACCCTTTTTAATGTTTTCATCCTAGGCTACTAAGAAGCACAAGACACCACGTCAAAGGCCCTAGGAATTCGAGGCTTGAATCTCAAATGTTGCCATATCCCCAGTCTTTCAGCTCTCTCATGGACAACAGAACGTACTTTTTAAGATAGGTTTTGATAAGTTCTTTCATTTCTAATGTCCAATCAATCAGTTACTATGAGATGCTAAGGCTTGGGTTTGTGATCTAATCACAGACCTCAGCTCACACTTTCTGAATAGTAACATTAAGAATGGTCCTTTGAATAACAACTTCTCCACCAAGCCTAGAGACTGCACAAGCACATCTTTTCTAATTAGCTCTTTTAACATTCTATTTGCAGCTAGAATCTTTTTGTGTGTGTGGTGGCGGGTGGGGAAGGAAGGAGGGAGAGAGAGAGGGGGAGAGAGAGGGGGAGAGAGAGGGCAAGTCTATATTTGATAAAGAAAAAGGAGTGTTAGAGAAAGGAACCATGAGTTGACCAGTGGGAACAGATACATGATTATGCAAAGGAATCAAGAGAGACCTGAGGATTAGGCAGGAGGAATCATCATAATGGTCCTAACCTGTATTTGAATTAATTCTGTAGAATTTAACCAGGCTGAAACCAGAGCAATATATTGAGTAATCACCAAATAATGTTTATGAACTCATATGACTTCTATGGAACACGTGGCAAAGATAGTTGAAGCATTATCAAACACCTGGAGATTTTCAATTCCTCATTTCTTGCTCGTGTGATTTATTAACAGTTCTGCTAATGCAGATAGAATGCAACCCCAAATTATACCGGTGGCTGGGCCAAATGCTGCACAGCCTATGCTATTCAGAGTGCAGAATATCTGCAAACTAGTTGATCATTTTTGAATCATCAGCTCCATCTTTATGTTAAATTAACAATTTAACAGCTGCTTTCATCAAAGTTCTTTTGTGTCTACCAACATGATACTGTAATTTTTTTTCCTTAAATGCAATTTCCAAGATCATTTCTGTGTCTTTTCAGTCCCAGATTACTGATTTGCATGTTTTCTCAATTTGTATACAAATGTTCAGGCATTTATAAACCATCTAGAGAGCATGAAACGCCCTCCAGAGCTCTAGAGAATAATTTGCTCTATCTTGCCATTCACTTACTTAAATTTCTTTTTCATTAAGGACAGGTGATGAATGAATGCAGTAAAATATGACTGAGCACAGGTACACTGTTTCATAAATGGCACATATTCTGAAGCAAAAGAGTAACCAGGGTGTCTATTTTCACATAATTTTAGAAAGTGGAAATATTGAAAATTGAGTCATATTTATCAAAGAAGATGTCCTTTTTGCCTGTATGTCAGTCTGCCTGGGCTGCCACAGCAAAATACCCTGGACTCGGTGGCTTAAACAACAGAAATTTAATGCTCAAAGTTCCAGAGGCTGGGAAGTTCAAGATCAAGTTGCTGGTCAATTTGGTTCTCTGTGAGGGCCCACTTCTTGGCTTGTAGGTGGCCACCTTCTCCTGACATCCTTGGCACATGTACAGAGAGAAAGAGAGAGAGAGACAGAGAGAGAGAGCACTCTGGTGTTTCTTCTTATAAGGGCACCAGTCCCATCAGACCAGGACACAGCCCTCATGACCTCATTTAAATCTAATTGTTTCCCAAAGACCCCATCTGCAAATACCAGCACATTAGGGGTTAGGGTTTCAACATATGCATTTTGGAAAGGATGCAATACAGTCCATAACAACTTTCGTTTCTCAGAAAATATTTTCGCTTACTTTAAATATTTCAACTTACTTTAAAGTCATCATTATATTCCCAAACTACATGGACAATGATACAGGCTGAATGTCCTGACGGCAAGGGAAGCATTAAGAAGGCATTGCACTTAGATTTTCAAGGGAAGTCTGTGATATGCTTTTAGCAGGAGTCACTCGAATTGACTGACATGCGTTTCTTTGTTGGCTGCTAGAGCTCCTTAGTACCCAGCTTCTCCAGATTGGAGTGACCTCCTCTCAGGCCCTCAGTATCATCTTCTATTTCAAGTTGGATTGAGGAGGCACAGCCTATTACCATGCAGCCTTCATAAAAAAGGCCAATCCTCAAAACAGGAACTGTGCAAATCTGACCTGTGTTGGAACTTGTGGGATTCACGGTGCAGGGGAGCTGGACGGGACGGAAGGGGAGGAGGCACAGGAGAACCCCGAGAGAAGTCCACACGGGATTAGCCGGAGCAAGGGCACCAACTGCCAACATCGAGTCCAAAGGGCGGAGGAATGTGTGGGGCAGGGTAATAGAATGCAAAGATCTGGGCAAGTGGGGACAAAGTTGAAATGAGAATAGGCTCAAAGCAAATGAGGAGGTTCAGGCCTTTTGCCCCAAACAGCTTTTGCCCAACTATAGCCTGGCTTACCAGCGCCTGTAGGATACCGGAAGGGAAACCTGATCACCTGGCTGAAAGGATCACAGCCGTGTGGGCAGAACCTCAATTGTTCCCAAAAGAGCAGAAAAGCAAGCGAGTTAGTTAGAAAAACACCATGATCCTTAGAGCTTTGGCTTGATGTGACACACGTCAGCCCCACTCACGTGCCGTTGGTCAGTGCAAGCCACACAGACAAGCTTGATGCCATTCGGGCAAGGACACGCGCTCTGCCGGCCAGAGGCGCTGCAAACCTGACGCTGGGGGCAGCTGTGTATAACTTTCTTACAGGAAAGCAGAGTTACTATGTGGGAACGATGATCCAATCTACTGCGTCTTTTCAAAATACTTTCTCCCTCATAAATACCTTCATCTGTCTTGCATGCTTAGTTTTCCTTCCATTTGCCTGTCAAAACACCAGTCCTGATTAGATCCAAATACATTCTTCTTCATGCCTTTATCTGCGGAGGTGAGCACCACTGAAGAATGTTTAAAAACAAGACAGAATGGCATAATATTGCCATCAGAAATTCGTGATTAAGAATTGAAATTCTCACTCAACAATTCTAGGAAATCCTACTGGTTTTCCTCTAACAAGCTCATTCTCCCACTCTGGGCACTACTTATTTTATACTTTCTTTTTTCTATTCAATCCATCACCCACCTCAACTCTGCTTGCCCCACGCTTTGCTAAGTAAACAGAAGCCATCGGTGGCCCCTTACGGCCCCTCTGCCAACTCAGGGACCTGCCTGAGCCTGCACTCCTCTTCCTCTTCCTTCCGTGGAGAGGGGCGAGTTGTTCCTCCTCCCCCACAGGTCATCTGTGCCCCTGGTCTCTGGGCCACGTCCTTTCTCATCGTCACAGGAAACTCATCTCTAGTTTCCCCTAATCTCCCTTATCCCATTCATTTTCCCTCTCTGCCCAATCAATCCCCCAAGATGATGCTTTCCTTTTCTTATCTTACCATGGCTGACAAAATGATTCAAGTCATCATTTTGGGACCATTCTCACCGTGGTGCTTTGCTGGCAACAGCCTGCTTGGCTTCTCTTACTCCTCATCCTCTTCACCCCCGGTCCTAAATGCTGGGCTTCCTCTTTCTGTGCCCCTTTTCATGGGCACCTCTTGGTGGTTTTATTCACCCCCATGGCTTTCTTGCCATCTCACTGTGAATACTCTCAAATTTCTTTTTTATATGGACTGCTCTCCACCCTCTGGATTTATAGGTTTCACATCATCCCTTGATGTCTCACAGATGATGTCTCAGTCTATATTTCCATTTCTGGCTTTCTCCCACCCCCAAACCTGACCTCATCACCCACCTCTTCCCTCACCCCTCATCCCAAGAGATAGCAACACCTCCCATTTCCCAAGCCAGAAGTCTGAGAATGATTTATTTTTACTTGTTTCACATGCAGCACAGAAAATGCTCTGCCATAACAGACTCTAGTGCCAAATAATTTTGAGGCCACCCAGTTAGTTATTTCTGTCTCCCTGAGCCCCACCCCTGGGAAAGCAGTTCCACCTCCTCTCTGGACTTCTTGCCTGGTGTCCTGCCTTCTGTGGTTAGACTCTCCATCCGTCTTCTGCACAGCAGCTGGAGCAAGGCTGTATTTGTTCATTCCACCAGTGTCTTCCTCCATAGGGCCTTATAATTCTACAGAGACCAACACTCTTAGCACGGAAGTGATGAAGACCCGGCTCATCTCAGGGCTCCCTCGATTTCCTTTCTGGGCCTCACCAGCCAGGCTTTCATTCAGCCGTGATCCTCACTCATACCCCACCCTCCTTCCTCTTAGAACACTCCTCCTCACTCTTCCTAGTCTCCCTCGTTCTTTACATCTTAGATGAAATGCAACCTCATCATAGACTGAACACTCAAAGACGTTACCCTGACTGAAGCTTCTCTCCAGAGAACTTTATTTCTTTCTTTCACTGAACTTCAAAGAATATCTACATTTAAAAAAATTGTATTGCTTGTTAGCTTCCTTCCCCACCGGACTGTTTTAGTTCCATGATGTCAAGAGCACACATGTTGTGTTCATGACTCTGTGTCCAGCCCTAAGAATACTGCAGAGTGCACAGCAGACAATCCATAAATAGTTTCTAGTAAATAGAGGGGTTATTAAATTAATAAAGAATGACACTAGCTTTTTTTTTTTTTTGCAAAATAAAGCCTTTCACATTAAAATGCATGTTTTTATTTGAAACATAAATATGGTTCTTAGTTGCAAATGACATAGTTTGCTCTTGCTGACAATGCACTCATTTAATAATATCACATAGTCTACAACTCTCCCGAGAGGCCAGAGAACTGGGCTTGTTAGCTTCATGGATAGGAAGAAACCAGCTGGGCATAAAGTGGCCAGGAAAAAGTGCTCGACCAGTGCAGCAGAAGCATCCCGTCTACTGCTGTCCTCCATGTGGGACTCACACTACCAGGCCAGACATTGCAGTGTTTCATGTGTTTCGTGCTTCTGACATTTGACAGAGGTTTTGGTAATGTGTGAAAAGTTTGATTATTTATTCTAAGTTCCTACCATGCAATGTGCTAGGAGAGATGAAGGTAGATAAAAGATGCTTTCAACCTTAAAAGAACAATGAAATCTGAGAAGGAAAAAGGAAATGTTTAATGGGAGAGAGTCAACTGCTTTGACGTCTTTCTTGGAAAAACTCAGAAAAATAATTGGACGATTCTATACTTTCTTTCTTCCTATTCCAAATGAAAACCTCATGTACTCTTAGCTGATACCTGAATTTTCAGTTAACTTCATCCTGGCTGCCCAAATCCTGGCTTAATTTTTACATCCATCGCATGTCAGTCGGCTCCCACCCTAATCTTTGTCCCACTTATTTAACAGAGGCCCTCGTCATTGTACAATTGGGATTTTGTAAAAACTTCCAATATCCTCACTGCCCTCATTCTTGCCCTGCTTAAATCCATCTCTCACGTAACTGCTGGGCCCATCTCTAATCGCAAACCTAGAATTATCATCCCAGCGACTCCCAGTTGAACAAGTTTGAAATTCTTCTCACAGCATCCAAGGCCTTCCTCGGTGCCTCCTGCAAACCTTACATGAATTCCTCTGGGACTTGCTCTGTCCCACACGGGCTAGCCATCCTGAGTAACTTGCAAACGTGTGGTATGTTTGTGGTTGTTTTCTGAAGCATGACTTTTTTGGGTATATTTTGTCATTTTTTTTTTTCTGTCAAATGCCTATAAATCTTCTAAGATTAAGTTCAGGTCTAACCTTTGATGGATGCCTTCAGTGACCCATCTCACTTGAGTTGACCACGGGGTAGATTCTTTCCCCAGACAGACTGACTCTATCACCAGGATGGGACCTGGGAATATGTATTTTACCAAACTTTCTAAGTGGCTGTAACATACTGCCAGGTTTAGAGACACTTATTACAAAACCTAGCATGCCTGGGAAGTTTCGGAATGGTGCCTCATATTAGAATTTTGCCCAGAGAGCTTTTAAAGAGCTTGATGTCCAAGCTACATACACTCTGTACCAATTAAATTCGAATCTAAGAGGTTGGGACTAAGGAGTCGCCACTTTTAGACCTTAGCAGGTGTTTACGACGTGCAGCGAGCCTAAAAAGCACCTTTCACGCGGGGTGAAGCATGCAAGGCTAAGGGTGCTTTCTGGCTGCACTTAGGGGAGCTGGGATGAGGAGTGCAGCATCACAGCTCCACCTCGCAGAACCTCCCCAGGGAGGGCTTTGCAACAACAAATCTTGCTCATGCCATTCAAACTGGCAAAAGACCACCTTGTACCAAATGGAAATAATTAATCTATGAAGAAAAATACTGCTGAGGCAGCACTAACGGCCGTGAGGACTGCCAGACTCGGGGTCAGGAGGGCTGCGTCTGCAGTTTGTTACCTGGAACAATCTTGGGCAAGTCATTTGATGACTCTGAACAGCAGTTTTCTTAAGGCGATGCTACAGTACTAACCTTGTTGTATGGTTGCTATTTTATTCTATTAAAAGAGCTGCCAGCTGATATATTCATATGGTCAGAGTGCTTTTAATTGGAATTGTGGAAGCAATTTGGAATTTTTTATTTAATTGTGAAGTCAAGTCTTCATTAATTAATATTTGTGGTTTTCTGTTTTGTTTCTCCATTATTAAACTGTTTTATAGCCCCTCATCAGGCCAGTGGCACTAAATATTTTGTTCCTTTGTCTTAGAATAATTCTGTATCGCATTCTCATAATCGGCCTTCAGACTCCGTAGTTTTGGTACTTGTTTTCTCTATGGCTGCCAAATAAGAGAATAGAGCCAAGAAGTTTGTTGCCTGGATATCTGATAAAGTCCAGATGCATCTGGAAACCATTTGGAGTTCATGGGCAAATGAACTAGGTCATAAAATACTAAGAACTCAAGAGAAAAAATAAACTACCATGGTTGAGTTAGAAGTTCAGGTCTTAGCTCTTATCTTCCTTAATAATGCCTCCTCTGCTTGTCATGGCAACCACATGTGATGTAAGTTTTCACGGCAATGGGAGAGAACTGTGAAATTCTGCAACGAGAGAAGGTATTTCTGGGTCTTGTAAAAATGCAGAACAACATGTATCGTGACGATCTAGGCCTCAAGTGTGGGAATCACCAGGTATCACGACGGACCAAGATTCTGTGAGGTACGTTATTCTTCATTTTCTTTTCATTGTTTCAGAACATCAAAGCCATGGGGCCTCAAGGGTGGGTCCTCATATTGGTGACTGCAAAGCACTTGTCACAGTACTTAGCATGTGGGTGCTCTGAGCCTGCTGGCTGAATGTAAATATTATGAATGAGCAGTATGTTTGCATCAGATGCTCAGCATATAACATTTTAGTAGAATAAAAAAACAAGCAAGAAGGGGAAGCTTATTTCACCAATAGGGAATTAGAGCAACTGGAGTTAAATCCTTTTTCAAGGACACCTACCAAGTGAACTGATGCATTTTGAAGGGCGTGGTGAGCTGCCAGGCGAAGGTGGCACATTTTCCCTTTGTGGTGTTCTCTACAGAGTCTTACATGATCACAATCACAACAGTGACCCATTACTACAAAGCAGGTCTAAAGTTAAATAAAAAACAACTAGCGAAGTGTTGAAATTCCAGGCTTCAAAGAAACCTAGATACCCATCAAAGGGTTATTCCTTTGACTGTTGATGCTTTGCCTGCAACAACATAGAGGTGCATTCAGCTTTTCTCACGTTCATTTCAGCTTTCAATTGTGTGTGTTCTCAGCCCTCTTTCTGTTAGTGAAGTGAATTCTCACAAAATCTAAATAATGCACTTCCTTAATCAGGAGGAGAATAGTGGATACAGGATTTCCCCCAGCACCGCTCGATTTTTAGGAAGAGGGTGGAGGAATTTTGAATCCATTTGCAGTTCTTCTGAAGACAGAGATGAAAGACTGCAAGGAGAACCAATTAGACTGTGGCGAACCCTGATCTGATGACCTCATTTTATGTGTGTTCGCTGGGTGGATTCTATTCTGCTCTTTATAGTTGGCATAAAGTAGCCAGGTGGTACAAGGTTGGCCAGAAACTTCTCACGGAAAATTAACAAGCATGATGCATTCTACTTGTTGCCATCAATGAAAACAACCTTCCCATAAACGTTCATCCAGATCTTGGTGCGGTGTAATTCTCTTCTGTTCAGTAGAAAAACATAATTTTTAAAATTTCTTGTAAGAGAAGACATATCGTGCATGTGCATGGTGGAGGGCAGGCGGCTTCAGACCTGCACAGGGCAATTTGGTGATGGATCTTTTCCACCGGTCTTGAGAAAACAGCCGATTCCACTCTTCGCCGCTGTTCTCCCGTTTCTGTCTCTCAGGCTTCATCTACAAGGGTGAAGCACCTATCTTACCAGCCAGTTCCAATTACGGCAGGAGGTACATCGAGAATTTAGCCCCAGTGGCAGTTGGGCTTAGATATTAGGCTTGTTTCCATAATCATCTTGGTATCTTTGGGTTGAGAGTAAGCTACGAGTTTCATGCAGAGCCTCTGTCTGGCTGTCGCAGTCCCGAAGGCATGGCTTCGGCCTTCACTCTCTGGCCTGTGTCTGAGGACGCTAAATCTGTTTTCACTCTTGTTTGTTTTTCCGGATTTTTATATCAATTTTATCCTTCTGTGAATAGATTTTCTTATTTACATGCCATCGCTAGATGAAATGTGAATATCGCCTTGCTGTGCACCTCTGTCCTCCCCCACCAACTAGGGGGGGTCCTATCAGACCCATGGAGGCGCTGACCAGACCTCACTTCCAGGAAGGGCTCACCGCCGTGTCCCCTACATGAGGGCAGCCTCCGCCCTGGAGTTGTGTCCTTCCTGGGGCAGCTGCAGCCACTGAACAAGGTCGGGGTAAAGGCCTGGGCCCTGGGGGCAGTGGGGACCTGTGTCTGGAGCAGTGCTCTCCCCAGAGCTCCAAAACATTGGTTTTGGGATAGTGCTGATCAGCACACAGCTGAAGTTCTGGCACTTATCACTCAAGTAACGTATTTTGGTCTCAATTTCCTCATCTCTAAAATTAAATAGCGCATAACGTACCTCTTTAGAGGGCTGATGTGATAAACAGTATCTGAAAGACATGAAGAAACGTGTGCGAGCGTATTTTACACACCAAAACATCCTGTAATTGTGAGGAGGTATGATGCTGAAGGTTCTGATTTCATAATTGCTGTGCAGTTGTTCGCTAGAAACTGTAAAGCTAGCCACATCTCTGCTCCAGGTCCATTTGCGGCCGGGGCTGACATTTACAAGATGGTTGTGACAAGGTGCAGCTTTTTGCTGGGGACAAAGCTCGGATCCAGCAAGGGCTTAAGTGGTTCACGTGGTGATTGACCCCTTGACCTTGGGCTCATTAACTTCATCCTCTGGTGAATGGAAGGAACCAGCCATAAGGAACCCTTTGTGAGCACAGCTTTCTTTGTATTTCTGGGGATCGGAGCCCCTAGTGCCCACCTTGTGCGTCTTCTGCAGTGTGCACCCTTTGCTAGACGGTTTCCAGGGGGACAAAACATTTCCTGTTTTAAATAAAGTGACAGCATGAAAGAAACATGTAGAAAGCCTTTTAATACTTCTTGAGTGATACAAGCAGGTATTAGAAACAAGAACTAAGATGCTTCAAAACCACGAAAGAATCAAATAACGTGACTCCACGTCTAATCCCACGACAAAGAAGGGGGCTTACTCCCATCTCAGGGCCTGGAGGAGGCTTCTATTGTAAGTAATAAAATTCTCGCTCTTCCTCGTTGAGATCAAATTTGCAAACTTTCTTAGTTTAATTTGAGAAAATAATCCTACTTCTGTTTTAGCTGAGCTATGGTGCAGTGCGAGGGAAGTGAGGAAAGCACTTCAAGAATGGTGGTTTTTCTTGTTTTTATAAAAACACAAGATTTTCTTTAACGAACATGTAGGAAGCACCTACTCAGCCGGTGCCCTGAGGACACAAACACGAAATCGTTCATGCGTTTTGCTCCAAACAGCATTCGGTATCACTTTTCCAGACGGTGGGTGTGCGGGGGACGGGGAGGGTAACCCGATCTCCACGCACATCTGGGTCCTCACTTCACTCTTTTACAGCGAGGGCAGAGGGCAGGTTTAGAAAATGTGATTGGCCAAGCCACAAAGGAGAAAGATCCCTTGGTGACCCACGGGCTTTTGTTCGGGAGGATTTTTCTGAACACACAGGAGTCAGTTCAGAGTCCCTTTTCCCACGAGGTGATCCTCAGAGAAGGCCACCTCCTTCCCAGATGTGTCCCTCTGCGGCATCCTCGGGGCCTGGGGCCCTCTGAGCGGGCGAGCGCCCTGCTTCTGTGTCAGCGAGGATGCGGCCGTCACACGGGGCTTCTCTGAGCACTGTGGTGCAGAACCACACGTTTGTGCGCTTTAGTCTTTGATTCTTTTAACATTTTCAATCCGTGTGAACAGATACTTTTGTAAAATATAATCTAAGTGAAATATTGGGAAATTAAAAATCTTTAAAATATGACAAAATACAAGCCCCATCATCATCACTATATTCCAGAAGCACAATATCATCCTGTCGATTCTGGTTCTGCACTTACTGCTCGAGAGCTGGCCACGGCCAGTTTGCTGGCGGCCTCGGGTCCTCGCTGCCCACGGCTGGCACTGACCACACCACCCGGACACACGCCTCTCCCCTCCTGGCAGCCTTTAGTCTTTTTTTGTTTGTTTGTTTTGTATATGGATTATTGGTGTGTAACCTTTAAATCGTTTGCTCAGTGGAGAAGGAAGGAAGACGAGTTAGGCTGTGCAGAGCAAATGGACGATTCAGACCCGGCGGATCATACATCGCGTGACTACCTGGCAGGTGGCAGTTCTGGCTGCGGCAGCTACAGGTGTGCGGGAAACATGCAGGAGGCACCCCGTGAAGGCTGCAGGTGCCAGAGTCACTTCCCCTTTGCTCTGAATTTGGAAGTGTTAGTGAGTTGAAACACTTTTTCTGACTATGAATTTATCATACACTATCGTAGCGAAGGTGAAAAAACACAGGCAAGTGTAAATTGAAACTCTTAATAGAACACTATCAAGACACATAAAATATTTGGAGAGTTTTCTCTTAGGTCTTTTATTTCATGATGTTTTAAAACATGTCATTATCAACCTGAACACATACTGTTTTCAGTTTCTTCATCTACAGCTAAAATAATCTATCATCTAAAATAAAAGGTTCCCCGTGTTATTTGTCTGTCTTTATAACAATATCTTTAATGAGTAAATACAATTTTATCCATCTATGAGTCAAAAATGTACTTAACCATTACATCACTTTTGTGATATTTAATAATTTCTAAGTTATTTGTCAATGTAAATAGCAATAAAATAGATATTTTTGTGTTTATTATAGATTTTTATATGTTTCACAGATTTATTGGTTATTTGTATTTCTTCTTTGTTAATTACCTACCTGAGTATTTTCGTTTTCCATTAGTATTTATCTAATAGAAAAACTAGCATTTTTTATATTGATGTGTATAAATCTCATATATTAAAAAACAGCTGCTAATCAGTCATATGGCCCTGTATATTTTCTCTCAAAGGCCACTATTCTTAAATGCTAACATCCACATTTAAATTTTCTTTTAGCATATTTTGTTTTTTACTTTTATTCTGAGGTGGCTGCTTCATACAGTGGAAAGAGAATGACTTAGAGAAAGAGCTGGGGCCCAGCCCCAGGCTGACTCTTCTGGTTGTCCTTGGACAAGTTGTTCAACCCTCTGAGCCACCTGACATCCTCTTCTCCCCTACGGAATGCTACTTTGGAACAGGACCTTCAAAGCCGGGCTCCCCTTTGCTCTGTGTGGATCTGCCAGCCTCAGCACTTGACCTCCACGTCCTGGTCTGAGACGACTGCCCCAGCACCTCCCAGCACATCCATGCGGCAGAGAATGGGATGGGAAAAGCCAAAAGGAAGGACGGGATGTGGAAGTCGCATGTGTTTCTTCTGCACAGGTCCCCTTGTCCAGAATTAAGCCACAAAGCCACATCTGGCTCTTAAAAGGAGTCTTATTTAGCTGGATGGATTTTGAGAGACAACTTGAAGTGTCTACTACTGCAGTGTACCCCTTTAGTCACCCGAATATCTATGCGTGCCCTTCTTCCACCTGGGACATACTCATTCTCTCCCTCAAATAACACTCAGTTACTCACAGGGTTCTTTCAGATCTCATTCCAGGACTTCTGGGTGATGGACAAGCCTTGGCCTCAGGTTTGGATGTGGCTTCTCACAGGGCAGCAGGTACCAACTAAGTTACAAATTATTTACTGTCTACACCCAGGGACAGCCACGGTATAAAGTACCATTTAGAAGAGAAAAATTTGAGAAACACACACAACAGTCACCTTTCAAAGCAATGATCAAAGTGCACGGGGCCACTCTTGTTCAACCTTCCCTGACCCGACAGTGAAGGAAGCTCTTTGGTGAGCTCACCTGACAGAAGCAGGGACTTTTCTGGAAGGAGCTGATGCATCTTTTGTTGTCTGTTGGCCTGGTTTTGCCCTTGGGCACGTTCCTCACTTTCGATTCTCCTCTCCTTGCAGAGGGCGCCCTGCCGAGGGGCTCCACCCCTTCCCTGCCTGCTGGCGTCCACAGTGGTGTCCACAGCGGCTCAGAGGTGGTGGACACTCACAGGCTTCTGAAAGCCAGGCTTGTGATTTATTTGAAACATTATTTGCTCAAAAACTTAGCAGGTGTGTTAGTTTGCTAGAGCTGTTATAACAAACTTGGCTTAAAACGACAGAAATTTGTTGTCTCACATTTCTAGAGGACTGAAGTCTAAGAGCAAGATGTTGGCAGGGCCATGTTCCCCTTGAACGTATCTGGGAAGGATCTGAAACTGCTTCTGGCAGTTTCTTGCCTTGTGGCTGCATAACTCCAGCCTTCTCCCATTTCGTAAGGACACAAGTCATACTGGATTGGGGGCCCATTCTTCCCGGTGTGACATCATAGTAATTATACCTGCAATAAGCCCGCTCCTGAATAAGGTCACATTCTGAGGTACTGGGGATTAGGACTTCAACATATGAACTGACGGGAAAAGGGCACAATTCAATTCATAATTACAGTCTTCTGGAAGTTTCTTTCTGGTAGTTTCCATGTGTAAGTAATCGTAGTCAAAACTTATTGCTGTACATAGCTGCCATTCCTACGCCTGCAACTACCTTCTCTGATTCAATGGTCTCCAAATTCTGCCTACCCAGTTTCTTATAACAAAATGATGATTACCTTGGAACCATCTGAAACAACAGATTTTATAGGAAAACCTTCAATTTTTTTCTCCATTATATTTTGTCTCCGCATGGAGATCAGCTAGATTTAGCATGAATTCATCTCTCTCTTATGCAATGTTGCTAAAGCTAGCTAGTGTTAGCCAACGTGTAGGGGTGGTGAGGGCTTTTCCTTTTGTGTCACTCTGCCTTCCCCACACAGGTGCCCCGTTTTCGTGCAGTCCTTACTACTGGCTCTCCTTCCAGGAAACATCCAGAAGGACAAAGTGAAGACAAGCTCTTTCTCTTCCAGGAGGCAAATTCACACGTGTTCCTTCCATTCTCGTACCACTGGTCACGGTTCGGGGAAAGAACCACCCAATGGTGGGATGAGTCAGGACTGGTGAGCGTATTTTACCATGTAAGTAGGAGAGGGTGGATTTGGGGGTACAGTTAGTAGTCTATGCCACGAATACCTACTTTAAATTATAGTTTCAAAGTCTCTTGTTAAAAAGAAAACAAATTAAAGGTAAAGGTAGCTTCAGGGAGTGACAGGCAGTCTACTTGAGGGATAGCCAGGCTACCTGGGCTCAAGTCTAAACTCTTTCCCACATGTGTCGCCTGGGGCAAACGTTCCCTTTTCTGGTGTGTTTCAGTGCCTGAATAATAAAGACTTGTACGAGATCAGCCTTTTCCAAAGAGAGTTCTGTAGAACAGAAGATCTTAAAGATAGTAATAATTATTTTGTGACAAAAAATTTCTGCACGAAATTAGGAAACGATTAACACTATATCCATCATTTAGAGATTCACAATACCATAATAAAGATTCTTATAATCTTCCCATAAATAATTTTTAATCCATCATACACTGTGTTTTCCAGTCACAGAATAGTTTATTGCTCCACCATCTATGAATGTCATGTAAAACTCTGTGTGGAGAACACCAAATGAAATGACCTATAACGTTCCTTCTTTTTCTAAGCTTCTGTGATGCTGAAGTACATCATCAAGCTCTTACCACCCTTCAACATCTATTTAATTATTTACTAAATCTATTTATAGCCTCTTGTTCCCGAAATTGAGTCAAGGAATCCTATAACATAAGGTTTTCAAGTAAAGCTAAATATTTACAAGAGGTATTGAAATAGAAAAACAAGACTGATTTATACCTTCACATGAATTAGTCTATAAGATCTGTGGGCCAATTAGCTAGTTAACTAGTTAAGCTCTGGGAATGGAGACAGTTCAGATGGAGGAAGAGACTTAAGTCCTATGAGACCTGCCACTAGGCTGTGTGGGAGGAGGCTGGTTGGAGGCAGTTGGCGCTGAGGCTCTTCAGGCGGGCAGAGAGCTGGAGCCCCTGGCGGACACGCTGAAAGGAAGGAGGGTGGTACCAGACAGAGGGACACCTGACTTCCAGCCTCCTCCACAATTTTGCTTAGGGCTGGCTTTGTGTGTGTGCAAATCGTTCTGATAATTGCTGTAATTCTGTGCTTAGCTTGGCTGCTGAGACCCTTGGTTCATGAATATTCATAAGATCTATCCACACTCCACTATTACTTAAATTTTCCTAGACAGCTTTCATGCTGAGTGTGCCAGCGCGTTTGTGCTGGAGATGGTGATGGTGATGATTTCTTGTCTCAGTGGAAGCAGGCTGAGTGAAGCTCAAGGACACTTCCCTGTGCCTACTCATCCAGGGAATGAGGAGAAAAGGCCTCTTGAGTAAGGTGAGCCTGCTTCTCTGCAGGCTTCGCTCTCCATGTGAATTCTTTCGTTCATTGTGTTCTAAGTGCTGTGCCAGGCACCGTGCTCATTGCCAGGACTCTCGCACAGAAGACAAGTGACTATCTACCTTTAAATGGGTGCGTGGTCCCGCCAGCCAGATAGACTGTGGACAGCCCACCAGGGAATACTAGTGGTCACTCTGAGAAGATGAGCTCAGAGTATTATGAGGAGTTTAAAGAAAGTGTCAAAAATCAAAATTAAGAGTGCATGAAGTCAAGAAAGGACGGCTTCTTATGTGACTCAAATACTAAAGTTGAGACTTGAACTTACATCACATGAGTAACAAACACACATTTCAGAAAATGTATATAATAAAATGGAGGGAAAAGTCATATGAAAATTTTCACCCCATTTTGTTACATCTGCTTGCAGACTTTTCCCTGTGTTTCTAAGTCTTTTTAACAAGAAAAAAGATCACGAACTGTGGAGAGTTCTATAGTCCATTTTTTCAACTATACAAATATTTGAACTTGAGGAAAGACTGAGAAGTTCCCAGGTAGGAAGGTCGGGAGGGTGGTTTAGGCTGAGAAGGCACTAAGGGTTGTTCAGAGGTGTGAGCAGTTGCCCAGGTCTTGGATCTGCCAGGAGCCCAGGGCTGTGGGTGAGGCTGACCCTGGCAGGAGGTGGGCAGACAAGACAGTGCTCTGTGTGCCTGCCTGAGGCCTAGGGAGTTTAGGTTGCACCCTCAGGGCCAGTGGAAGCTGCTGAGGGGTTGCAAGCAGAGACAGGGTGATTTAGAAAATCATTCCAAGGATTGATGGGAGCAGAGGGTGCATGGATTGGGAGACCTCTAATTGAGACTTCTCTGCAGACTCTGAAATTGTGCCCAAAGCCAGGATGGGCCAGCTCCAGTCACATGCAGACACTAGGCATATGTTCATTTTGTGGTTGAGGTACATGGACCCTCTAAAGATAGCTTCTGTGCCATGTTCTCCAATAAATGAGACCTTAACAATCTTAGCATCTCATAGTGCAGCATGGAGAGTCATTTGGTTTGTGGCACTTAGATCCCAGGACTAAAAGGTAAACTAGATGAAAACTGCTTATCTATCCAAGCCCTGATGCCAATTCTTCTCCAAAGATGCTCTTGATCACAGAACTCCACTTGTGTTGGGCCTCTGGTGCTATGGCTCCCATGTCTACTGGAGCACTACACTCAATTTAAAATATTTTTAGAACAATCTAGTGAACTACAGAGTTACAGTGGAATTGTTTGCTAGAGTCAGTTTATATATAAATATATGGGAGGACACATTTGCATTCCAGTGAACTTTTATTAAAAAAAATCATAGCAAACAGGGACGATTCTGGGAAGTTTGAATGCCTGTAACAAAAGGTGGGATCAGTTATGCTTTCTTTTATATACTCTCTACTGTTCAATAATGACTAGACATAAGTTTATAATAAAAAAATAGTTGTTTTCTTTTTTATCCATGAAAGAAGCATTTTGATTTGGGAGATATTTAGGAGGAAAGCTCTGTCAGATGTTGCACACGATTGGCCATGGAGAGGGAGGTAAGGGGAAGTGGCACGTGGTGACCCTGTGGTTTCTGGCTCCCAGGGTGGTGCCACTCACAGTGCAGAGCCTGAGAAGAGGACAGAGAAGGCAATGGGAACCCCTGATGAATCTGAATTGTTTTGAGATATTGAATTGGAGACACTGGGCAGTTTGGGGGTGTCTGCAGTTGGATTCCAGTGGAAAGATCATGTTGGAAATTTTAATTTATCTGCCATCTGACCATATATTGACATTTAAGTCCCAGGCAAGGAAATGGTGGTGAAAGAGAGTGAAAAATAGGGAGGCCTGGGGTACGTAACAGCAGTATTTAAAGGGTCATAAAGAGCAATCAAATGGTCAAAAATAAAAAGGCTGAGCCCAAAGAGCCACACCTTGGACAAGGGATGTGTTTCTGGACGGACAAGTGGTTGGTGTAGATGAATCTTGGGTTTTGTCCCCATCTGTGCTGGGCACCATGTGATTGTTTGCAGTGGAGCTGAGGAGTCTTGTGGACGAGAATCCTTTCTCAGAAAAACATGGGCAGAGCATACAAGCTCAAGCCCCGTTTGCAAACGTTTAGTCAGAAAAGAAGATACAGAAATGTCTTTCAATAGTTATTGTTTTAGTTCCTAAGTGTGTTTGTCCAGGATTGGGTTTTAAATAGAGAGAGTGAGCTCTATGGTCCCAACCTCAAAAGGGGTTTTAGTTAAAACTGTTGAAAATATCCAGACACAGCTCAGAGCGCTACTAACACCAATATGACAGATGGTAACACGAAAGCTGAGAGAGGTATCTGCCTCGCTTTACCTGAGGTCACCGTATAGCTCTTCTGCGCCGCCAACCCTCAGTGGCAGTGGGGGACTCTGTGAAAGGAGAACTCGCGTCCAGTGAAGTTGTCAAGCAGGAGCGGCGATTCCCAGCAAAAGTGGACTTGGTGCCAGAAGAGTGAGTCACGTCCCTCTGAAGCAAAGGAATAAAGAAGAATCAGCAGTGGCCAGCCACACAGTGCCAGTGATGAGCACCAGGACAGAATAGTCAGGGAATCGCCAGATGCCATTTAGCTGCAGAACAGATGTGCACATCAACAAGGTCACAGCCTGGGTCAGGGGAGCTATGCAAATGGCTATGCCCCTGAATGAAAAGTTTGGGGAAATTGGTAAAATGAGGCATGCATGACAAATTATTGTGTGTATTAATTTAAATTAAAAGATTAGCACTAATTATTTATAAACAAAATCCATTTGAAAATGCAAACTTCAGCCCATGAATCAAGTCAGCCCATTACCTGTTTGTGCAAATAATAAAACCAAATGTTATTGGGACAAAGCCACCCTCAGTAGTCCATACATTGTTCATGACTGCTTTCAAGGTACAATTGAGTGGTTGAGACACAGACCATGTGGCCTGCAAGGCCTAAGATATTCACTATCTGGGTCTTGACAGACTTCTTTACTGTAAAGACAGAAAATTCTTCCTTAATCTCTTTGTTAGATGCTTGTCTACATATTAGCAGCCACGCCCTGATAGGAAGATCAGGCTGACGTCCTGGCATCTGGACGCAGCTGCTTCCCCAGTGCCTGACATGTGCTGAACACCACACTCACCCACCTTCCGTGGCACAGAGTGTGCCTGTGCAAGGAGATGCGAATTCTAGTTTATGCCTCCTCCCGCCTTCCCCACTCCCATGCCGCATGCTGACGACGCAGGAAAATCCGTGAGTGGTTCCCATTAGAGCCACTCACTGGCCAAGGAGAACGTCGTGACTCTTTGGGAAACCTCTTGCTACGATATAACTGCCGCAGTCCGTAATCAATTTCACGTGGCGAGCTTTTCCAAGGCCCATTTCCCTCAGTGTGGATGGACTTCCCCACTGGGCATAGAATTTCAAAGAGTTCTACTATGTGAAGGAGGTGAATCAGTGGGGGAAAAAAAATCAGTGCTAGTTAAAAATGCTGATTTCTGAGACCCCTCCCAGATCTGTTGAATCTCTGGAATGAGCCAGGAAATCTTGAATCTTGGGGGGGAATAAAAACAAGAATCTAGTGACTGTGGTGTGGATCTCTAATCCGTATTTTGAGAAACACTGATCCATAGAATCATTTTTAGCCACATAGCGTCACAGCTCTATGAACACTGGCTTGCTTTGCATTTCATTCCTCAAATTGTTCTCTCTTTTCTGTTTCTCTGTCATTCAAAGCTGGAGCGCATTCAAGCAGTGTGTGATTCAGTGTTGAAAAGGCTTTATACCAGTTGAAATTTGTGTTATTATATTTGTTTCATGCCTTTAATTCCTGTTGAGCCTTTAAGTATGGGCAGCTGGATCATCGTTTCAGGTGCTACGCCTCACGAGTTGTTGACATCTTTCCTCTCTGTGGACACCAAAGCCCAGCTGCACCAGAAATGGCAGATCGACTGTGACACCTAGCCTTCCGTCTACCCGGGGGCCACTGCTGGAGATGGGCACACGCAAAGCGGGAAGGGGGTTTGCCGTCCTGAGCTCCAGGTAGGCATCCTTTGCAGCTTGGCTAACTGAAGTATAGCAGTGCAGTTTCTTCTAGATTCAGCATATTTAAATTTTGAAAATTGTTTCTTAGGAGAGAGAAGAGGCAGCACGAAAGTTTAATGAGTCATAAAAATTGCTGTCAGGAAACCATCGAGATTCTATGTAAGTATGTATAATCCACCCCCATGTGGCTCTGACCACTGGGATCTCCTACCATATTTAAAGCCTGACTCAATGGCTATTGGACTCATAAAATTGTCTGTATCTCACCTAATTAGTTGCTCCCAGCTCTAACTTCCATGACTGTAATACCTATATCATTAATATAACCGGGGATGATGAACTGATTTTAGTGTCTAGGATTTCATATACAGAAGACAGGGGCTTCATAAACAAAGACATCGTCCCTCCTTTCCAGCAGTTTGTGAGATAAACAAGCACACAGAGAACAAAGAACTTATCATAGTGTACCCAATGTGACAGGGACACAGATTTTAGTCTCCCCAATGGATTGAAAATGAGAGGAGGGGGAGCTCCTGTGTCCTGGTATTTTTGTTTCTACCATGGCCCTTGTCATCTCACCTAGTTGAGAATAAGTGCCCGGCACATCCCGTATTGAATTGAGCTGAATTGCAATTTAACCTTTTCCTCGGAGGATCAGATAACAGTCACAAACATCGAAGTTTGCCTGTCAGAAAATTCTTGTTCATGATTCTCAGTGTCAAAAGTGTGTTTTGCCACCTTAGAACTCAGGCTTGGCTCCAGGAAGAAATGGTTAGCTCCCCTCTGCACAGAAATGTTCCCAAGCTCTCACACTGCTCCACAGGTGCGTTCCCCCATCACTCACACTCACATCCCATCATGTTCTGCCCTCTAGAATGTTCCCTTCTCTTCCTAACTTCTCTTTTAATAATCACTTGTCCTTTGACCAGTTTTTCTAGAACTCGGTGAATTATCAGGGATTATGATAAATTGATGATAGAAAAATATAATGAGAAGAGTTTCCTCCCATAATGGATTTGCATTTTGATAGGAGTTTTTGAAGACAAAGGTCTTTACCAAATAAATGGTGAAAAAAAATAAAAAGACAAATTTCAAGAAAGGAAGAAAGATATTTTCAGATAGTTATGTTTTTTGATGTTCGTTTTACACCAAATGTGTTTGTTCCTTTTACTTTGATTGGAATGTGTTAACACTTGCTTTTAAATGTAGAATTTAGTCTACCATTAAAGAAATTAAGTCAAAAAAAAAAAAGACTAATAGATTTTTATCCTGAAGGCCTTCCTTATCCATAGTATAGTATCAAATCCTTTAATAAAAATAATATAGTCCTTAAAGAGTCTAAATGAAACTCATATAAATCAGACCATGGTTTTCTATTGTTCTGTTATGGGATTTTAGAAATAAATTTGCTCTGAAATAAATCTCACTTTAAATACACAATATTTTAAAATATAGTAAACATTATAAATGACATTATCAATAGAAAAATAACACACAGTAAAAACTTAATATGCAGTAGAGTAAATAAAAAGCTTCTCATTCACCTTTTCTTTGACAATCAACATTCTGTGTGAAGCCATGGATTGTGTCCAATTTTAGAACCAGAAGGACGGTCAGCGAATTTGAAATGGCCTTGAATTTTTACAGGGGCGGGGCCTGCAGGCGTGAGGAGGCTTTCCCAAGGAAGCCCGGGAGCGGAGTCCAGGTCTCCTGGCTCATGGTCAATCTTCAGCGTCCCTGGAGGGTGAGAAGATATTTCAAGTTGGCAGAGTCAGGCCCGAGCCAGGCCATGGTGTGGGATGGGGCAGAGGGGAGAGCCCCGGGTGGGAGTAGAACTCCCACACCCCAGGTGTGGACTGCCATTTACCGGCTCTGTCACCTTAGAAATGACTTAACCCCCCCAACCTTAATTTCCTTCTTCTCTGTAAAATGGGGCTGTTTTATGTTAAAATGTAATACATGTATAGTTGCTCTGCAGGTAAAAGTTACTCTGACTACTGTCATCTTTATGCATATTTAATATTAACCCATAACTGCTGGACCCCGTGGACACCATCGCTTTTCCTCTTGGAATAGGGCGAAGCTCTCAGCATATACCATCCCTTTCTTCCTCACACATCCTTTTAGGAGTAATGGTGGCAAGAGATTATCGATCACATTTTACAGATGGAGAAACCAGTGCCTTTCCACTGGGCTGTGCTGACTCATCAGCACCGTTAATGCTCGGTTCAGCGCCTCCTGCTTTAAATCACAGAGGGAAGGCGGGAGAGCCTTCCCAGCAGATCACGCCTTCATCCATTTATTTATTTATTTGCAGCCTCTATGGACTTGTGTGCTATGGAAATTCTGCAGGCATGCTGCTCAATACAGTAAGGGGTGAGAAAATTGTATTTCTATATCATATATCAAATCAATACCGAATTTTAGAGGAATCATACCCTGGTAAAGGCACCAGGTCCTCATTAAATGAGAATTCAAGGGACTAGGGTATAGATAATGGCAATTGTATGTTCTCTACATAGCAAGGCAGTGGGTCCAGAGGGTAAGAGTATTATTAACAGCGAGCTTGCCTTAGCCTAGGTGCAAGTTCAAACCAAATGTTGCATTTATGCCAGTATACATAACTTCCCATTAAATGCAAGCACGTGCGCACGCGCAAACACGGTGTGTTGCTAGTGTTCCTTTCTCAGGGCCCAGCACATTTGCATGGATTCTGCTCAGGAGCACAGTGTGAGGCTGGAAGGGCCGCTGGCATCAAGCCCAGTTGGTGGATGTGGGCAGCGGCGGCCAGAGGCTTTCTGCAAGGCCGCGCACCTGGGCAGTGCCAGCCCCGACGCTCCAAGCGCCTGCACGCACCGCGCCTTTGGTTTTCCCCGCAGCGGCGACCGCCCAACCGAGGAGCCGGCGTGACGTGTTGGTCCCTGGATGTGCTTCTGCTCCCAGCGAGAGCAGGGTAGCCTCTCACCTTTTCCAGCTGCATTTTGCACCCTCGGCAATCCCTCGGCAATCGCCAGTCCTCTTCCCCGAGGGGGCTTTCCGGTCACCAATCCTCAGCTGGTCGTCGGTGGGAGTCCGTGGGGGCCGTCAGGGCTGCAGTCGCTGCTGGTTGGCGCGGGGTGTCCCCGCACCGGAAGTGCAGTGCTCATTTGGCCTGGGAGAGGCCGCCCGCGCCGCAGGGGTGCGCGGCGCAGCTGGTCCGCAGGCAGCCTAACCGCAGAGCTTTCCCGTCCCCACCGTTGCACAGACCCAGGGGCCCGGATGGGCGCGTCGCCCAAGGAGAGCAGGACGCTCGGCGTTTTCCAGGCTCGGGCTATGAGTAATATTTCCATAGACATATGCTGTGCACCGTATCTTCATGTCTATTTATTTCCTTATTTCCCAGGAATAATCAGTTTGAAACTCGTCAACACAATAAAACTCAAGGAGACAGCCAGCCAGCGGCAGAGTCAATTCAGGGGAAAGATAGAAAAGACCGATTATCATGAAAACCCTCAATTTGCATTTTGCTCTCCTTGTAAGTCATAATACCAGGAAGCTAATGCAATCCCCTGAAAGAAGCTTTTTATATCTAATGACAGGCTGTATGCCTCCGGGCTGGCTAGATTATATATTTTTCATCGTTCATTTGAAATGGTCCCTCTCCTCCTCTGTGCTTGGCACTTGCATGCGGACAGGAGACACATTTCCCAGGGGAGCAGCATAGTCTTGCAATGCGCCCAGCAGAGAGACACATCCTGGTGTTTCCCGGTTTCTCCTGGCAAGAGGCTCGCCGAGCCACGTCCCCAGGCTGCCAGCCGGCGCTAGGGAGCCCTGCGCACTTAGCCATGTGTGTGCTGTGCCTTCCTGAGTCTGCTCTTTAATCATCTCGGTATTAAAAATGGATTCTGAAGAGCATTCCCATAGGGAGTGTGTTGTATGCATGGCTCTCCCTGCTTTGAAGAAAGTCGTATCATTATTGCGCCCCGTCTCCACACAAACAGGAGGGGGGACCACCGCATCCTAGACTTGGGCAGACTACCAACAGCTGCACGGTTAATTATGGCTCTCCCCCTCTTTCTCCTTCTCTTTAAAATCTCAGCTTTAGAAATAAAAGATAAGAAATTCTTTAGAGTAATTAGAGACTGCTGAGCGCTTATGGTAATAATGAAGCGAATGTTCTGACTGATTTGCAGCAGGAAGAGGCAGGAGAAGAGCGATGCAGGTTGGAAAAAAATAATTAAAATCAGCTTTGCCACTATCCTGACGGAGCCGTCAGTCAGCCTGGGAGAGAGAAGAATTGCTAATGAAATATTAATATGCTGCCTTAGATTTTATGTAACTGCCTTTTGTTCCCAGGTACTGTTCCGGTTTGTCAGTCAAAGGGGTCAGGTGAAAGGACACAGGAACCAGTGTGGTCAGGAGGGAAATGAGAACTCTGTGGCCCAAGAAATGTGCGGGCTCAGAAAGGACCTACTGGAGCATTACCGCCAACAGCCCCAGAGCCGTCCCGGGCCTCGGCCGCCCCAGCTGGGAAATCCTAGCAGGCGGCAGAGCTTTTTCCTTTCTTTTCTTTTTTCTTTTTTTTTCCAGGTTGACAGACACTAAATGTCAGCAATCATCATGACACAATCAGAGCTGGTTTTATAACATCTATAAGTGGTTTTGAAGTCTGCAGATGCCAGACGGTTTGGAAATCTCAGAGAAATCGTGTCTCGCAGGTAGTCTGCAGACGAGACACAGCCCCATGCATTCTTTTGTTTTAGCAAATCACTCACTCAGAGCTCGGATGCAAAATGGATGGCATGCTTTGGAAGCCTGTGTGTGCCTGTGTGTGTATGCACACGGGCGCTTGTAGGTACGTGCCTGCGTGAGGTGGGTGTGTTCGTGTGCATTTTCATATGCATGTTTGTAACACCCAAGTGATAAAAGGTTCCCACGTAGCGGGCAGCACACCCTACACGGAATGGCTTGAGGACATGGTTTGTGTCTGAGAACTCGTGACAAACAAATGCTAACGATCTGAGCAGACACAGAAGAGTTCACTGCAAAGCCACAAAGACAGTGGGGAGGAGGCACCAGAGGAACCTCTAGCAGAGGGCATGCATGAGGCCTGTGTGGCACCACTGTATGCATCTCTTTTGGTTTAGATTCAGTGATGGTTTGAGGTCTAAGAAGGGGTGGCCTTTGAAGAAACCCAAGGTGACTAAATCCAGGGTTCATCAGGAACTAGGCAGGTGGGACAAAGCAAGGTGGCAGACAGCAGAGATGTCTGAATCTGAAGAAAGAGCCAGCTCAATCTGAGTTAAGTCCTGACACTGATAGGACCTCACTGTGTGACTCTGGGCAAGTAATGTAAACCTCTGACCTCATTTCCTGCAACTGAGAAATGAGAAGGTGCAGGGGACCTAAGGTCCTCTGTGGGTCTATGGTCTGGATAGAAGGGATTAAGAAAGAAACAGGGGATAAGGGGAATGTCCCTTTCTTCCAGGGACATGGTTTCTGACTTATATGAGATAACTCACTTATCTTCCATGATACAAACCTCAAAAATTATAAATGGGGTGAGAACATTTTTTGACTTAAAAAAATGAAAAAAAGTGAAATAGTATACTATTAGGTCATTAAATATGAAATGTCAGTTTTTGAATCAAAAGTTTATTATATCTCAAACAAGAAACAGTACAATTAATCAAAATATGTACCTAAACTATCTGCACAGTTTTGCCATCTTAATGGTATCTTGTTTATGCCAGCAGTGAAGAACCCTGGAAAGGGAGTGGCGATGAAATCTCAAAAGGCCTGTTCCACAGCTTGTTGAGAATTGAATATTTTTCCTTGCGAGAAGTGGTCCAAAGCCTGGAAGAAGCGGTAGTCAGTTTGTGCAAGGTCTGTTCAATATGGTGGATGACAGAGAGTTTCCAAGTCCAGCCAGTGTAGTTTGAGCAGCATTGTTTTTTGCGACATGTAGTCTTGTAAGAGGATTGGCCTGTCTCTATTGATCAATCTTGGCTGCTTAATCACAAGCATTCTCATCATTTCACCCGATTGGTTGCAGTAGACATCTGCTGTAATCAATTGACCAGGTTTCATGAAGCTGTAGTGGATACCAGCGCTGGACAACCAAACAGACACCAATAGCTTTTTTTGATGAATATTTGGTTTTGGACTGTGTTTCAGCACTTGATCTTTATTTAATCATTGTGCCAAACACTTGTGATTATCAAAAAGAGTCCATGTTTCATGACATGTAACAATATGGTGTAACATAATTGTTCACCTTTATGTCATGACAGCAAAGAAAGGCAAGCTTTGAAATGATTTCTCTTCTGATTCTCATTTAATTCATGTGGAACCCATCTATCCAACTTCTTTACTTTCCCCATTTGTTTCAAATGGTTCAATATTGTTGGAATAGTAACATCAAACCTTACTACTAATTCACGTGAAGGTTTAGATAGATTTGCTTCCGCTACAGCTTTCAGCTCATCATTATCCACCTTGGTCTCAGGTTACCCACGTGGCTCATTTTCAAGATTAAAATAACCAGAAGGGAACTCCTCAAACCATCCACGTACTGTGCATTCATTAGTCACATCCTTCCCACTTTATTTTATATTTCAAGCTGCCTTCACTGCCCTGGTTCCACAGTGGAACTCATATTGAAAAATAACATGAATTTTTGACTTATCCATGGCTTTGTAAAAAATGCTCTAAAAAAAATTTGAAAGATAATCATAATCCAAAAGGTGTGTTTGAAAGAATGAGGATGTACATTCACAGATTCACAATAAGGAAAAAAAACAGAAAACAAAACAAGAAGTGTCAAAGTGAAATGTCAGAGCTGTCAGCTGTCAAACTCAGTACTTAAGGAAATTGGACATTCCATACCTAATAACCTAATAGCTGCATCATTTATCAGGAATCTACAATGGATTTGGAAGTTACACCATTTTGAATTATCTTAAATTTCCAGTGGCATGGATACCATCATCCTTTAGCAATGACGGAGCAGGAGAGAGCACGTCTCTGTGCTAGGAAAGGGCAGACAGCAAGCTCCCACCCAGGTCTGGGGCTCTGATGTCTATATTCTCTTTGTTCCAAGTGGGGATTTCGAGGGAGAGAACCGTTCAGGTGGTAAATTACCAAGTGCATTTACACGTGTCATTTTTAAAATTATTATTGTTATTATTTAATCCCAAAATCAGTCCTATTAAGAGCAGAGGATTTGGAACTTTTCCAGGTAGCCCATCGAGTGAGTGGTGCACCTGAGGCAGGATCGTCTCTTCTTTGGCTCCCTTTAGATGAGGACACAAACTGGGAGAACCTCATGCTGAGCTGACAGAGGTTTTACCTTTAATTCTAGAGCTTGGAGGATGAGAACTTTGGATAAATCACACGCTTGGGCCTTGGTTTTGGTCTTTGAAATGGGATAATATTGTATAACTTTGCTTGAATATTGTGAGGGTTAAGTAAGAAAAAGACATAGAATGCTTAGTAATAGCACACTACCTCACTAATCACAGTAAGACAACAATAACTAACATTTATTGAGTGAGCACATGCCACACGCCAGACATTGTGCTATGCGTTGGGGAAACACGATGCTTCCCTCTGGAAAGGAATTCTCAGGATTTACAGTGTCTGTGAGTGGCCTTAGCATTCAGGGCTATCTGTGCCTTTTTGCCAAAGCATTGATATGAATCCCGCCTACGAGGCTGGTGCCCACCACTTAAATCTGCAGTCTCCAGACATGTGTGATTATGCAGCTGAAGTAGTTAACAAAAAAAAAGAAAAAAGCTTCCATTCCAAAATGTAAATTCATTCATTCTTTTTCTACATACACTTTTGTCAATTGGTACATAAAATACCAGTGAAGCCCTATTTGTTTTCTAATTTATTAGATGAAAATAAATATACATAGAAATCCTTTTATTTTCTTCCAGTATTATATTAAGTATCTTGTACAGTCTATTTTGAAATCCACTCCTTTAGCTAGTAAAGAAACCTACTTGATCATACCACATGTGTTTCTCAACCTTCCTTTTGTTGTTTTCTGCTCATCTTCATCTTTTATTGTGATATAAGAGGTTGTTTCTTTGTGTAAGTAGCTATAAAAAAAACTACACATCAATGCTAATGGGGAAAAAGGGAAATGAATGTAAAGATATTTTTAAAAGTAATAACTCTTAACCCCCTCAGAAATGAATTATTGCTAATCTAACACTTATTGAGTGCATCGAGCAAAATACAGAAGGAATGCTCTGAGCAAATATTTCATACAACAAGTGTATGAAGTAGGTGTGATTACCCTGCACGATAGGTGTAATGAACCCCATTTGACAAAAGAGAAAGCCGAGGCAAAGGGAGGTAAGTAGGCATATAATACAGCAGGCGGAAGGAATAGTTCTGGATAAATAATGTCGTGTATGACAAAGGCGTGAATCAATGACAATCTTACTCTAAGTTCCTCAAAAAGCCCAGGATGAAAACTCTGTGAATAGATTCTGCATGTGCTCCAGGTTGTAACCGGCTTCGCCGACTTGCACGCGTGTCTTTGTGGTGAGGCAGAGAAGCAGCAGGTGCAGACTGTTGGGTCAAGTTGCAGGTCATCTTCCCTCTCGGGGTCTGAGCCCCGCGCATGTGGAGGCAGAGATAACGACACTTCCTTTTAATTTTATCTTGCACAGACGCTTGACTTTTTAAATTTCATGTCTTAAGGATAGTTAAAGTCCTCTTCACATCCAAAAGAAAGCCTTTTAAAATCCTGAGTGTCCACGCAATGAATAATTATTTATCGAGCACTGCACTATGGCTAGAACCAGGGCAAGCACAGAATTCAAGGAAAATATGCAATAGTGTGGGTACCTGCTTAAACTCATTATCTCATTAAGGACAAAATATTTAAACTTTCTAATTAGAGTCAAGCTCTAGAATCAGTGCCCTGGACAGGAACGCCTGCCGGAAGGCACCACGCAGCCCTCTCCTTGTCCCAGCCAAGCACACAAGAGACCACCTGTGCTTTGGTGCCAGACACGGCAGCTCTGAACTCATGTCTTGCCTTACTCTGCATTAAGCTGGGGGACTTAGGTCACTTCTCTGACTCTCTGTTTTCTCACCTCTAAAATGAGATAATAATTACACTTGCGTGGAAGGACTTAAGAAGAAGAAATACGAAGGCACAGCGCCTGGCACCGGGAGGGAGGCCCCGCGGTTTGCTTTCCTTCCCTCTTCTGGGCGAAGACATACCAATGAAGGAGACAAGCAGGGCTTGCGGAGGCGGAAGTCCTAATGACGGTGGCCCTGCAGAAGTGGTGGGACTTCGGAATGACCATGTGGCAGTAGACAGGCAGGGGAGGGAAGCAGAATTTCAGATGGGGGGTGAGGGGCTCTTGAGCCCAGGCAGGGTGCGGAGCAAGAGCAGGGCACCCGAGGGCACGTTCTGGCTCGTTACCACTGGGCTTGTCCTCCACATCTTTGCCCTCATGTGCCCAGCAGGTCTTGAGAGGGCCCTCCAGGATGGGCACGTTGGTGACCACATTTCCTGTGGCCTTACCTGTCTCAAATGGCTCATCCTGTGGCCCATGGGAGGCTCAGATGGAGCCAGGCAGAGACTAAGTTGCAGGACTCAAGTCCAATGCAAAGGAGCTCAAAGGTCGTGGAGTCTGGGTGTCTCTCTGACTAACTCTCAGCCATGTCTGGAATCCACAGCTCCCTGCCTCCCCGAGAGCCCATCAGTCATTCACCAGGAGCACTGTGTTGGGGCTGTAGACTCTCTCTCTCTCTCT